>CM064556.1:14791945-14801945 GCA_032716605.1 Paralithodes platypus | reverse complement strand
CATTTTCGAACAATGTGTTTTTATTTTACCCCCCAGACTTGGAAAAACGCCTCTCCAAATCCCTTTCAAACTAAAAAACGTCCCCCAGACCCCCTTCATGCTAAATGTGTAAATTTTTCGGTAGAAGAATGTCCCGGCCAAAGGCCGGTTTCTCCCAAATTGCGGGCTCGCTGTCGCTCGCCCAGGAAAAATCGACACCTTATTGGGTTGAAGCATCATATAATCGCCAAACTAATGCGATGAAACGTCTTAAAATCTCCAAGCTAATGGAGTAAAACTGGGAGGGTCCAAATTGGCCCACCCTGCACCTAATAGGGTTAAATCTCCAAGCTTCATAAAAGTTGAACTGACGAACTCGGATTAGAATGGACGTTGAGCGGCCCCAATCCCCAGCTGTTCATAATATCTCTGTATTTCTTACTATATCTCCTTTTCACTCTTCCAGATTACTAGGCCTGAGAAACTCACTATCCTTTACATGTAATAAAATTCAAACAGTTAAGGGGAGGTTTTTAGTGCGTTTCCTAGACTTCCATCAAGCTTGAAATTACACCCCCTTGACCCCCTTTCAAGATAAATTTGTACATTTTTCGGTAGAAAAATGTCCCGGCACGAAAGGCCGGTTCCTTACTCTTAAATTAAATTACAGGCTCGCTATCGCTCGCCAGGAAAAAATCGACACCTAAATGGGACGAAAGGTCTTAAAAGTGACATAGGCCTAAATGGGGTGAAAGTTCTTAAAATCGCCAAACTAATGGGGCGAACGTCTTATAATCTCAAAAGCAATGGGGCTAAACCTGAGGGAGAAAGGGGTAAAGAAAAAAATCCCTCAAGTGGAAATCTCTCCTTAAACATCATAAGCTCTTGAAAGGGTCTGGTCAAGCTAAGCTCTTGAAAGGGTCAATCTTTTTTTAGTGACGAGTATAGCTATCCGAACCCATACCAGTACCATATTAAAAAAAAATCCTCTCATTTCAGGAAACAGTATTTCACCTTCTTTACTTAAAAAAGTTGTGTAGTTTTACGTCCAATAAACCCTGCCACAGACATGAGGCATATCATAGCACGTTACTTCTTTGGACAAGGCGCTGATCACGTCAGGTAAATTTCCCTCCCGCCTCTCGCCACAACTTATATATAAGACATATTATGGGCAACAGTTTCGGCGATAGAGCTTTAAGGGGAGATGGTTCACATTTTGGGGGGATTTTTGCATGTATTCATTATTTTTCTAATTTCCTCCCTAGACCTCCATCAAATTAAAAAAAAAAAAAACATCCATTAGATCCCCCTTCTACATTAATTTGTACATTTTTCGGTAGAAAAATGTCCCGGCCGAAGGCCGTTTCTTCCAACATTACAGGCTCACTATCGTTAGCCAGGGAAAATATCGACACGTAAATAGCACGAAAGGTCTAAATATTGACGAAGAAATTAGGCGAATGGTCTTAAAATCGCCAAACTAATGGGCCAAAAGTCAGAAAATCTGAAAACTAATGGGGCTAAACATGAGAAAGAAAGTAGTCCAGAAAACCGGCCCATCCCCCCTTAACCCTTTCACGCTCATATGACGCAGAGGTTGCCAGATTAGCAATAAGAAATAGAGTTCTCTCACTCTTATAATTACCTCTCCAAAATTAGTTTTCTGCCCACAGCTAACTCAAAGGCAACTGCAGAGGTTGAAGTGACTAAACTAAAGGTTTCTAAATACCCCTGATGGTAACAAAGGCTTTAAAGTATCCCTAATAGGCTCAACACAGCTAACTCAAAGACAACTGCAGAGGTTGAAGTAACTAAACTAAACTAAAGGTTTCTAAATACCCCTGATGGTAACAAAGGCTTTAAAGTATCCCCAATAGGCTCAACACAGCTAACTCAAAGACAACTGCAGAGGTTGAAGTAACTAAACTAAAGGTTTCTAAATACCCCTGATGGTAACAAAGGCTTTAAAGTATCCCCAATAGGCTCAACACACAGCTAACTCAAAGACAACTGCAGAGGTTGAAGTAACTAAACTAAAGGTTTCTAAATACCCCTGATGGTAACAAAGGTTTTAAAGTATCCCTAATAGGCTCAAAATTGCGTCATAAGCGTGAAAGGGTTAACCTCTCCCCAAGTAAAGCTTTTGACAGAGTAGCTCACGAAAGGTTAATTAGGAAGATGGAGGTGCACGATAATGGAAGGTACAGGGATGCATCAAGAGGTTGTGGAAAGTCACGATGTTGAGCTACGAAGAAGCTTGCTATATATCATTGGCATCTTGACCTTTATTATACTTTAATAATTTAGTTAACATAGGACTTCAGAAGCTATCAACCCTAGTGGATTATTAAGGGGAGGTTCTTAGTTTGGTCCCTAGATATCCTTCAAGCTTAAGATTACACCCCCTTGAGCCCCTTTCAAGATAAATTTGTACATTTTTCGGTAGAAAAATGTCCCGGCTGAAAGCCGGTTCCTCTTAAATTACAGGCTCGCTATCGCTCGCCAGGATAAAATCGACACCTAAATGGCACGAAAGGTCTTAACATTGACAAAAATGGGTTGAAAGTTGTTAAAATCATCAAAATAATGGGGCAAACGTCTTAAAATTAGAAAACAATGAGGCTAAAGATGAGGGAGAAAGGAGTCAAGAAAAAAATCCCTCAAGTGGACATCTCCCCTTAAGCCAGCACACTGTAAGTCGAGAGTAACCTCAGGACTGGAGCCTCTCTGCGAAAACTCCAGTCCTGATGCTTTAATAATATTATGTAAAGACAATACATTCCCCTAAACTGAAGCTCTTGTCTTATAGCTAGATGACTATAACCTAATGTCAACTTTAACCCCTTCAATACCAGGACGTCTTTTCACCTTTGATTCTGGCTACAACTAGATGATTTTATGCAGTTTAAGAAGGACCTACAGAACTAAGAGGGCATACTGAGATCGTGTTTACCCATCTGAGTCGTAGAGGTAGATTATAAACTGAGGAAAATCGTCTAATGGTAACCAGAATATGATGAAAATTACGTCATGGTGCTGAAGGGGTTAAGAATATTCTGTTAATTGTAATGTCTAGTAAAGCTCGTAATAGTTAACTTGCTCGTAATAGTCAACTTGCTCGTAATAGTTAACTTGCTCGTAATAGTTGACTTGCTCGTAATAGTTAACTTGCTCGTAATAGTTGACTTGCTCGTAATAGTCAACTTGCTCGTAATAGTCAACTTGCTCGTAATAGTCAACTTGCTCGTAATAGTCAACTTGCTCGTAATAGTCAACTTGCTCGTAATAGTCAACTTGCTCGTAATAGTCAACTTGCTCGTAATAGTTAACTTGCTCGTAATAGTTGACTTGCTCGTAATAGTCGACTTGCTCGTAATAGTTAACTTGCTCGTAATAGTCAACTTGCTCGTAATAGTTAACTTGCTCGTAATAGTTGACTTGCTCGTAATAGTCAACTTGCTCGTAATAGTCAACTTGCTCGTAATAGTTAACTTGCTCGTAATAGTCAACTTGCTCGTAATAGTTAACTTGCTCGTAATAGTCAACTTGCTCGTAATAGTCAACTTGCTCGTAATAGTTAACTTGCTCGTAATAGTTAACTTGCTCTAATACATTAAGGGGAGGTTTTTAGTTTGGTCTCTAGAATTCCATCAAGCTTAAGATTACACCCCCTTGAGCCCCTTTCAAGATTAATTTGTACATTTTTCGGTAGAAAAATGTCCCGGCTGAAAGCCGGTTCCTCTTAAATTACAGGCTCGCTATCGCTCGCCAGGATAAAATCGACACCTAAATGGCACGAAAGGTCTTAAAATTGACAGAAATGGGTCGAAAGTTCTTAAAATTGTCAAAATAATGGGGGCGAACGCCTTAAAATTACAAAAGCAATGGGGCTAAACATGAGGGAGAAAGGGGTCAAGCAAAAAAATCCCTCAAGTGGAAATCTCCCCCTTAATCCATAATTAATTACCTTACTGTCAATCGGCTTAGTGTTTCAATGTGGCTACTGTCAATCACGCACTTTTCAACCTTGGGTAGGAATATCTAAGCAATTTGGGGGAGGAACAATTATAACACTGGGACAAAATATACAATATTTTGAGACGTTTATCCCCATCTAGGTGTCGATTTCTTCCCCGAGCATTATATGAAGAAATCCGGCTTCGCCGGAGAAATTTTTCTATCGAAAAATGTACAAATTTAGCCTGTTGTCAAACAAAAATAAAAAATATGCTGGCTCGCTACCGCTCACCAGTAAACAATTGACACCTGGATGGGGATAAACGTCTTAAAACAGTAGGCTGAATGGGGCCAAACGGATACAAGCTAGAGAAAGATAGAAAAGGACAGAACAAAAACAAGTCACCCCCTTAAGATGTTCTTACAAATCCATGCTGTCTCATTTTTTTTTTTTTTTTTTTTTTTCAAGTAGAGTGTAAATCTTCCTGGTCACGGCTGTACAGGGCATCCATATTTGTGGTGGCCGCACTTAAGGGGAGATTTCCACTTGAGGATTTTTTTTCTTCGATACCCATTTCTCCCTCATGTTTAGCCCCATTGCTTTTGAGGTTTTATGACGTTCGCCCCATTAGTTTGGCGATTTTAAGAACTTTCAACCCATTTATATCACTTTTGAGACCTTTCGTGCCATTTAGGTGTTTTTTTCCTGGGGAGCGATAGCGAGCCTGTAGTTTCAAGAGGAACCGGACTTCGGCCTTGACAATTTTCTACCGAAAAATTTACAAATTTATCTTGAAAGGGGGTCAAGGAGGTGTAATTTCAATGTTGATGCAAGTCTAGGAAACTCACTAAAATCCTCCCCTTAAAACCCCTTGAAGCTCTGACCTTTTTATTGTTCGAAAACGCCTATCACATTACCGATCTGTGGGTATCCTTAGGAATGATCTCAATCAATATTATGACCAAACCTGGTAAAGACTATCTCAATCAACAGAACAGAAATGCGTATAGGAGCTTGAAGGGGTTAAATCATGATCCTGACTAGACTCACGCGTCTGACGGGCCTCTAAAGGGGTCATATTGGGGTTAAATACCCGGGTTATATATTGGAGGTCAGGTCATCACGAGCATGATTTTATGACACACTATCTTGGCCATCTTTTATAATAGATTGCGTCCCTTTCAAGATAAACTTGTACATGTAGCACTCGCAAAATAAACAAACCAGTTCTCAATTGACAGAAGGCTTTTTTAACCAAGCCGATCACCAAACTATTCTGACGCTTTAAATCTCAAAAGCAATGGGGCTAAACATGAGGGAGAAAGGGGGTCAAGAAAAAAAGTCCCTCAAGTGGAGATCTCCCCTTAATTAATACAAAAATAACAAATAAAAATAAAATCATTTAAAAAATAAATAATATTTATTTTTATTGATTTTTTTTTTTTTTTGAAACATGTATAAAATCTTGAACAGGAGTCAAGAGGGATCTCCACTTGAGGGATGTTTTTCTTGACCCCATTCTCCCTCATGTTTAGCCCCATTGCTTTTGATATTATAAAACGTTTGCCCCATTAGTTTAGCGATTTTAAGAACTTTCAACCCCATATTAAGACCTTTCGTGCAATTCAGGTGTCGATTTTATCCTGGCGAGCGATAGCGAGCCTGGTAATTTAGAGGAACCGGCTTTCAATAAACGAACATACAACATCAAGAGGCCTACTTAAATATATATATCTGCTATGTATATCAAGACTGGCCCTCAACATGAACTATATGTGCTTGTCTCTATGTGTGTTTTGTATATGTGTTGTCTCAATACTTTGTAGTATGTGCTATTTTTTGTATTTGTGCCTTTGTCTATTTCTATGTGGTTTGTATGCTGTAGGCTGTATGTGTGTCTATGTATATATGCTTTGTATATGTGCTTTGTCTATGTATATGTGCTTTGTATATGTGCTTTGTCTATGTATATGTGCTTTGTCTATGTGTTTTGTCTATGTATATGTGCTTTGTCTATGTGTTTTGTCTATGTATATGTGCTTTGTATATGTGCTTTGTCTATGTATATGTGCTTTGTATATGTCTCATCTCACGATCATTTTGTCTATGTGCTTTGTCTATGTATATGTGCTTTGTCTATGTGCTTTGTCTATGTGCTTTGTCTATGTATATATGCTTTGTATATGTGCTTTGTCTATGTATATGTGCTTTTAGTGCTTTGTGTCATTACCGGCAAGTTAATGTGCTTTTTGTCTAGTTATATGTTGCATTGTGTCTTGTCTGTGCTTTGTATATGTGCTTTGTATATGTGCTTTGTCTATGTGTTTTGTCTATGTATATGTGCTTTGTATACATATGTTTTGTCTATGTGTTTTGGTATAGTTATGTGCTTTGTATATGTGCTTTGTCTATGTGTTTTGTCTATGTATATGTGCTTTGTATATGTGCTTTGTCTATGTGTTTTGTCTATGTATATGTGAGGCTATGTACAGGCTATGTGGTTTTGTGGTTTTGTATATGTGCTATGGTACATGTGCTTGTTTCCTATGTAGTGCTTTGTCTATGTGTTTTGTCTATGTATATGTGCTTTGTATATGTGTTTTGTCTATGTATATGTGCTTTGTCTATGTATATGTGCTTTGTATATGTGCTTTGTCTATGTGTTTTGTCTATGTATATGTGCTTTGTATATGTGTTTTGTCTATGTATATGTGCTTTGTATAATATGTGCTTTGTCTATGTATATGTGCTTTGTATATGTGCTTTGTCTATGTATATGTGCTTTGTATATGTGTTTTGTCTATGTATATGTGCTTTGTATATGTGCTTTGTCTATGTATATGTGCTTTGTCTATGTATATGTGTTTTGTCTATGTGCTTTGTCTATGTATATGTGCTTTGTATATGTGATTTGTCTATGTGCTTTGTCTATGTGTTTTGTCTATGTATATGTGTATTTGTCATATATTCTTTTGTGCTATGATGCTTTGTATGTGTTAAAAAAAAATGTGCTTTGTATATGTGTTTTGTCTATATATTGCTTTGTCTTTTATGGTCTATGTATATGTGCTTTGTCTATGTGTTTTGTCTATGTTTTGTCTATGTATATATATGTCTATATATGTCTATGTATAATGTGTTTTTGTATTTGTCTATATGTATGTTATTTTCCTGTGTACGGTCGCGCTAATAAGTCACGTCCCAGCTGTCATTACGTTTGGCTTGCTCTGTGCTGTATTAATGTCGGTCAGATGTTTGAATAGGGTGGGTAAGTTTAAGAACATGGTTGTATATCACAATCAAAAATAAGAAATCGTGTGTCAATATTGCTGATACCAATTATTGATCAAAACATAATTGGTGCCGGAAATCACTTATTAGCGCGACTGTACTCTCCGTACCATATAATTCGGGCTACGACAATCCAGAGTCATACGGTAAAATAGTAACAACCCATTAAATATATCAATATATGATTATGGGATAAATTGGGCGAACTCACAGGTTTATCACATCTTTAGCACTCACACCATTGACTATCCGAATCTGACTACCATTAAAGGGGTTGATCTTCGTCCGATTTCTATCCTTTTCTCTCGCTTTCCCTGGCTTGTATCCATTCGGCCCCATTCAGCCAACTGTTTTAAAACGTTTATCCCCATCCAGGTGTCGATTTGTTCCTGGCGAGCGATAGCGAGCCAGCATTGTATGGAGAAATCCGGCTTCGCCGGAGACATTTTTCTATCGAAAAATGTACAAATTTAGCTTGCTGTCAAAACAAAAATATATATATGCTGGCTCGCTACCGCTCACCAGGAAAATATGTGGGGATGGCAAAAATCCTTAAAAAAAAAACAAAATGGGTCTTATATGGTAAAGCAGTGGGGCGAGATGATACAGAAGCGAGAATGGAAAGAGAAAAAAAAGCGAGGTGGGTTCCCTTAAAAATTACTCACCAGTCTGATCACCATACAGCACCAACAATAACACATACCTGGAAGCAGAGAAGAGATAGATTAGAAGCTTATTTATGTGTAGGTAGCGCCAACCAACTTGACAATAATCTTGATCCCTGACCTCTCTGGAACTCAAAAGTGCCTAGAGCAAACTGGCTGTAAATATCCACGCCTATTTCCTGGTGGACTCTTCCCAAATGATAGAAACGTCGTCAGCCCGATTGCTTTCATTCATTTCGAGTTATAAGAAGTTAAAAGGGTCAACATAATTGTCAAGTTCGTTGGCGTTTCCTATAGTGTATCAGTGAACTTCATCGTAGATTAACATAATTTCATATTTGTATCATATTTCAGGATCAGACACTCCAGTAATAATGAGAATAATGTTAACTTATTTTGATTAACTTATATTTTTGTATATGGTTTTTTGATTTACGAAAGGCAGATTGGATAAGTCGAAAGTTGTGGAAGATGACATTGATAAGATGGTACAGGAGGAAGGATGATGACACTGTAAGATCATGGAGTGTATGGCCAAATGTGGGATATAGGTGTGTGTGTGTGTCTGTGTGTGTGTGTGTGACATTGACAAGGTGGTACAGGAGGAAGGACGATGACACTACAAGATCATGGAGTGTATGGCCAAATGTAGGATATAGGTGTGTGTTTGTTTGTTTGTTTGTTTTTGTGTGTGTGTGTGTGTGTGTGTGCGTGCGTGCGTGCGTGCGTGTGTGTGTGTGTGTGTGTGTGTGTGAGCTCCAAACAAGAGCGAGTCAGTACAGGTGTCTTTATAATAGGTATGTGGGAGACAGTAACATAAAAACGGTGAAGTGATGCATGGATAACTAGGGACATATGTAAGTGAGGTCGGTGCAGGTGTGAGATAATTTAGAGCATGTGTGTGAAGGTGAAACAGGTGTGTGTTTAGGGACAGGTGTGTAGGTGGCAGCAAAGGGACAGTGGTGGAGTGACTCAAGGTTGGGACAGGCACAGAGCCAAAGGGGAGGGTGGAGTGCGAGGGATGATGATTGTGGAGGGGTGTGTGTGTGTGGGGTGGGGAGGGAGGTAAATATGAAACATTAGATTCTAGGAATATATCAGAATCCATATATTGTTTACACTTGGGTATGAATCCTTTACGATTGCACAGCCTAGTCTTCAAAGTTAAACTATATAGGAATTTGTTTCTTCTAATCGACAGACGATTATAATTAGTTATCTCCACTTCATTACTATCATCGGAAGCGATGTGGCCATAAACATATTAGACTTACAGTTCATAGTTCATAAGGTTTATTGTTACAAAATACGATTAACTACAAAATAAAATAAAAAACCCAAGGCCCAACCATATTATTAGCACATTAACATATATATACTGTATATACTGTATATATATATATTTTTTTTTCTTTAATACATAAGAGGTTGAAAGAAATGGCAATTTGTGCCATTCTGGCATTTCAACCTCGTATGTATTAAAGAAAATTTATTACCTGGCTTTACTAATATATATATATATCTTATATATATACTGTATATATAAAATATATAAAAAAAAAAAAAATATATATATATATATATATACTGTATATATATACCGGTATATATATATTGTTCTTGTTTTGTATAATTATGATGTGTTTAATGTTAGTACGCTACTCTAGACTTGCTCGGTTGGTGATCAGCCTATCTCCTCGGTCAAGTAATATAGTGACAGTTAATAAACAAATATAAAGTATATTTAACAGTGAAAACTAATAAAGCGTTTAATACAAAAAACACCAAACGTTGAATTTAATCCCTTAGCAGCTAATTTCTCGATACTTAATGGAAATATATGAAACTACTATCTCTCTGCATCATCATATCAAGACCAAGTTTATATAATTAGCATCCTATTTCACCACAAAATCTTTCAAATAACTGAGAAATCTTGATGGAAACTTAGCAATTTACCGTCAGTTGAAAAGAAACAGAGTAGTCTATTCGCTGTAAGTAGGCGAGAAATCATGACCTCTATCCTCTGTAACTCAAAAAGGGCTAGAGCAAATTGGCTGTACATTTTCACATCTATTCCTTGACCGACTCTTCCCAAATGGTA
>CM064556.1:14742370-14789345 GCA_032716605.1 Paralithodes platypus | reverse complement strand
GAGAGACAGGCTAGTCAAAGAGGGTGAGGGCACATATACAGTAGGTAATGAAAATAGTGAGTGAAGCGAGTGGTGAGAGAGGGGAATCCTGATGAGAGAGAGAGAGAGAGAGAGAGAGAGAGAGAGAGAGAGAGAGAGAGAGATACAGAGCTATTCAAGCGGGTGATGCACATATACAGTAGGTAATGAAAATAGTGAGTGAAGCGAGTGGTGAGAGAGAGAGAGAGAGAGAGAGAGAGAGAGAGAGAGAGAGAGAGAGAGAGAGAGAGAGAGAGAGAGAGAGAAGGCTCTCAAAGAGGGTGAGGTGGCCCATATACAGTATGTAATGAAAATATGGTGAAGCGAGTGTTGAGAGAGGGGGAAATCCTGATTGATGCGAGGCGAGGAGAGAGGCAGAGACGGAGCAAAAGTTAAGAGATGGAGGAAGGCAGATGAGGGGAAGGCAAGTGGGGAGGAGAGAGGGGAAAAGTTGAGAGAGGGGAAGAGACCAGAGTGAGAGTGAGAGTGTGTAAGTGAGAGATAGAGTGTGTGTGTGAGAGTGTAAGAGAGAGAGAGATAGTGTGAGAGTGTGTAAGTGAGAGATAGAGAGTGTGTGTGAGAGTGTAAGAGAGAGAGAGTGAGAGTGAGACGCTTTTACTGAACGAAGGAATGACCTCTCGTAGCCAATGGGTCAAATCTGAGGTTAGAGTCAGTACGTTGCCAGGAAGAGCTACCGGTATATACTATCAATGACAAAGGTTCGTTCCCACAACCAGCCATTGAGTGAATCCGAAACACCTGGGGGTCGACAAACGAAGCACCTGCAAGAAGTGCCATTTACACCCAATAAATGCCTCTATTTTCGAGCCCCAGGTGAATAGGATTAACACAGCCGCTGGTTGGGGGAACGAATTTATGTAGTTGAAAGGACAGTCAAGAGCATTAATGGCGACACATCCATATGAGTCAGTATCGAACGCAAATAAGACAATCTATACATCTATCTATTGCCCGACGCCGTGATCCCCGAAGGGGTGGCCACGAACGAACCGCCCCCATGCACCTCTGTCCCCAGTCAGTCGACGCCCCTCCCCCCAACCAGCACCGCCTTCGTTCATATACTTCCTCACTCCATCCTTCCACCTCTCTTTCGGTCTACCTCTCCCTCTCTGTCCCTCCACCTCGCTCTCGTACACCCTCTTAGTCATTCTCTCTCTCTCTCTCTCTCTCCTCTCTCTCTCTCATGGGAGTAAGTTGGTCCTCCATATTTAGCGGAGGCAAATAATATTCCGCACGTATCCTGTCGAGTGCCATACAAGGCGACTAAAAGGGGAAATAAGGCACCGATGAGATCCACCGGCAACAGTGGTTCTGCGGATGGAAGAAACTGACTTCCTCACCCAATGCCCCCTGTCAAACAGATCTCACTGTACCCTACCTCCCACCGTGGAGGTAGGGTATAGTGAGAGAGTGAGTGAGAGTGAGAGAGTTACACAGTTGCACTGATACTCAGACCACACAGACCTTGCAGTCCCAACTAGGTGGTCCGGCCTTAATACTCCTAGACAGGGACAGTTTATAGTAGAACAATAGGACAGTAAAGTATAAGGCTCTCTCCCCACCCTCCGCTAAAAAGCCGTACCGGAAAATAGGTATAGACTAAATAAATAAATTAGTTTGAAAAGGAAATTACACATGCCTACTGATTAACCTAATGCATATTAATCCAAACTTCATCAGATGATCGTCCAGTCTTTTTTGTAAACGTATCAATTGAATTACTGTCGACCACGAGAGAGAGAGAGAGAGAGAGAGAGAGAGAGAGAGAGAGAGAGAGAGGACAAGACTGAGGGGAACTATGTCGCAGCTTCACTAACAAGGGGAAGGAAGAGGGGAATTTACCTGAGAGAGAGAGAGAGAGAGAGAGAGAATGAGTGTGAGTGTGAGTGAGTGAGAGTGAGAGAGAGAGAGAGAGAGAGAGAGAGACAGCGAGAGAGAGAGAGAGAGGACAAGACTGAGGGGAACTATGTCGCAGCTTCACTAACAAGGGGAAGGAAGAGGGGAATTTACCTGAGAGAGAGAGAGAATGAGTGAGAGAGAGAGAGAGAGAGTGAGAGAGAGAGAGAGAGAGAGAGAGAGAGAGAGAGAGAGAGAGAGAGAGCGAGAGAGAGAGAGAGAGAGAGAGAGTGGATGAGAGAGAGAGAGAGAGAGAGAGAGAGAGAGAGAGAGAGAGGGGGGGGGGGGGAAATTTACCAAAGAAAGAGACAGACAGACAGACACACAGAGAGAGAGAGAGAGAAAGTGAGTGAGAGAGAGAGAGAGAGAGAAAGAGCGAGAATGAATGACCACAACAAGAAGAGTGATGGAAGAGCCGCAAAAGACGTAACGTATAACACTGAATAATAATGAACATGGCAATTACCCAAGTGTATAAATGACCCGGCACAAATGAACCTTGAACCCATAATTAGCAGCCAAGGGGAGATACAAGGGGTGAAAAATCGGCGTCACTCGAGCAACTTTATCGGCTACGTGTATCGGAGTCTGGAATCCGCTACTTGTATCGGAGTCTGGAATCCGCTACAACTTATCAGCTATGTGTATCAGAGTCTGGAATCCGCTACAAGTTTATCGGCGACATGTGTCGGAGTCTGAAAAAGGCTAAAAGATTATCGGTTAAATGTATCGGAGCCTGGAATCTGATACAAGTTTATAGGCTATGTGTATCAGAGTCTGGAATCTGATACAAGTTTATCGGCTATGTGTATCAGAGTCTGGAATCTGATACAAGTTTATTGGCTATGTGTATCAGTCTGGAATCTGATACAGTTTATCGGCTACGTGTATCAGAGTCTGGAATCTGATACAAGTTTATCAGCTACGTGTATCAGTCTGGAATCTGATACAAGTTTATCGGCTACGTGTATCAGTCTGGAATCTGATACAAGTTTATCGGCTACGTGTATCAGAGTCTGGAATCTGATACAAGTTTATCGGCTACGTGTATCAGAGTCTGGAATCTGATACATGTTTATCGGCTACATGTATCGGAGTCTGAAATCCGCTACAAGTTTATCGGCTAAATTCATCGGAACCTTGAATCCGGTACGGTACGGTAGAACTAATGGGGCGTACGTCTTTAAATCTCAAAACTATTAGGGGATAAACACGTGGGAGAAGGGGCTCCAGGAAATGTGTGTGTGTATGTGTGTGTGTGTGTATACGAAGCTACACAAGGAAGATGACGGCATAAAAACAAGAACAGGCTGCATGGAGAGCTCTAGAATACACAAAAACCGACACACGCCAGAAAAAGGGTTGAAGTGAGAGGCGGGATAGGATAGAACAAAAATGGCCGAAAGAAAACGGAGTGTATAGACAACAAGACGAGGAAGAGAGGGGGTGCTTTGCTAAAAAATTAATACGTGAAAAATATGGAAAAAGTGGAGGGGTGAAGGAGAGAGCACGAAGGGAGAAGAAAGAGGGAAGGATAAAAACGGGAGAGGAAGCATAGGAGGGAAACAAAAGAATGGGGGGTGTACACGAAAGAGGGAGTAGGGGAAAACGATACAATAAAGAAGAAAGGAAGAAGGAAACATGAAAATGGTGGGTGATGATGAAGAAGAAGAAACAGAAAAAAGAAGAAGAACGATAGGCGGCAGAAAATAAAAACATACAGATTCATGGGAGGGGGTGGGGGGGGGGGGGGTATATGGATGTCAGAGGGTTGATTGAGATAGTCTTTACCCGAATCATGCTCACATATCCTTCTTAACCTACAGTAGAGGGGAAAAAAAGTGAAATTAATTAATATACGAGATAATATAGACACGATAAGAGACAAATTAGGTACCGGGTAATAGAGGAAATAATGGGGTGGGTAATTATAGTGAAGACGAGTGAGTGAGAGAGTGTTTGTGAGAGAGTGAGAGTGTGTTTGTGAGAGTGAGAGAGTGTTTGTGAGCTAGAGAGTGTGAGAGTTAGAGTGGATAGAGAGAGAGAGAGTGAGTGAGTGTGTGAGAGTGTTTGTGAGAGTGAGAGAGTGTGTGTGAGAGCTAGAGAGTGTGAGAGTTAGAGTGGATAGAGAGAGTGAGTGAGTGTGTGAGTGAGAGAGTGTGTGTGAGAGCTAGAGAGTGGAGAGAGAGAGAGAGAGAGAGAGAGAGAGAGAGAGAGAGAGCACAGGGGGTAGGGAGAGGGGGGTCGACGCTCCCTCATTGCAGAAGGTTTTATTGAAATTCTTAGGTGAGGGCTGAGGCTCTGTGTAATTGGCTGCACCCTGCTTTAATTACTCACTGTATCACCTCCACCCTATAGTAAACACACACAGGCACATACACACACAGGCACACGCACATGGTCTCACACGTACACTCATAGGACCGTACACACATCACACAGTCACTCGTACATGGTCTTAAACGTACACACACCTTCACCACACACACACACACACACACTCCTTCACGAACATACACATAGTCACACTTACATACTCTTACACGTACACACACACATGACCGTAGGCACACCTTCACGAACACACAATCACACGTACACACAGGATCGTACACATACACACACATCACAAACACACTTACACTTGCACACACTGTACTCTTAGATTTTGTGCTTACCGTAAAACTCTCACTCGCTCTCACTCACTTACTCTTACTCACTCACTCTCTCTCTCTCTCTCGAATTCAGTCCTGGCCACCTCGTTTGGATCGTCAGGTCTGTGTGGCCAGTGTATCTATGTAAATATCTCTCTCTCGAATTAAGTCCTGACCACCTCGTTTGGATCGTAAGGTCTGTGTGGCCAGTGTACCGGGTATCTATGTAAATATCTCTCTCTCTCTCTCTCTCGAATTCAGTCCTGACCACCTCGTTTGGATCGTAAGGTCTGTGTGGCCAGTGTATCTAAGTAAATCTCTCTCTCTCTCGAATTAAGTCCTGACCACCTCGTTTGAATCGTAAGGTCTGTGTGGCCAGTGTATCTATGTAAATCTCTCTCTCCCCCTCTCTCTCTCTCTCGAATTCAGTCCTGACCACCTCGTTTGGATCGTAAGGTCTGTGTGGCCAGTGTATCTATGTAAATCTCTCTCTCTCTCGAATTCAGTCCTGACCACCTCGTTTGGATCGTAAGGTCTGTGTGGCCAGTGTATCCATGTAAATCTCTCTCTCTCTCTCGAATTCAGTCCTGACCACCTCGTTTGGATCGTAAGGTCTGTGTGGCCAGTGTATCTAAGTAAATCTCTTTCTCTCTCACACACTCTCACACTCTCTCTCTCTCTCTCACTCACTCACTCACTCTCTCTCTCTCTCTCTCACACACACACTCTCTCTCTCTCTCTCTCTCACACACACTCTCTCTCTCTCTGTACACATTGGCCTATATAGCCTACCCACATTAGAATAGGAATGAAAAGAAATTCGTGCCTGCTACCCACGCGCGGGTGGACGTTAAGGGGGGATGTCCCGGTTTTCTGGACCACTTTCTCCCTCATGTTTAGCCCAATTAGTTTTCAGATGTTTAAGGTGTTTGCCCCATTAGTTAGTCGATTATAAGACCTTTCGCCCCATTTCTTCGTCAATATTTAGACCTTTCGTGCTATTTAGGTATCGATTTTTTCCCTGGCGAACGATATGGTGAGGAGCCTGTAATGTTGGAAACGTGATGACAGCTGAGACATGACTTATTAGCGCCACTGTACCGGTATTCCTAGATCAGCTTGTATAGATAAATCCCAGAATAAGTGGGACAAACTTCAGGATACATTGATTTGGGTTATTCTAAATCAAAATGGGTTGATAATTAAAATGGCCCACACGAAATACTATCTATCTATCTATCTATCTATCTATCTATCTATCTATCTATCTATCTGCTCAGGCCCAATCCCCACTTTTCCATTTTTTTTTATATCATTTTCCTCTATTTTATTTTTATTTTTTCTTAGGGGTGGCCGACTCGAGATAGAGCCCTCAATACTATACCCTATATTAAGTATGGGTAGGCCAGACATCGTGACCTCTATCCTCTGTAGTTCAAAAATGACTGGAGCAAATGGGCTGTTTAAAATGTCCACACCCATTCCCTGGCTGACTCTTTCTGGCCCGGTCAAAGGCCAATTTCAACTAAAATGCAGCCTCGCTGTTGCTCGCCAGGATAATATCGACATCTAAATGGCACGGAAGGTCATAAAATCGGCAAACTAATGGGGGCGAATGTCTTAAAATGTCCAAACTAATGGAGGCGAATGTCTTAAAATGTCCAAACTAATGGGGGCGAATGTCTTAAAATCTCAAAACTAATGGGGGCGAATGTCTTAAAATCTCAAAACTACTGGGGCTAAACATAAGAGAGAGGGGAGTCCCGACAAAGCAAAGCTCCCTTGAGATTGAAAGCAAACAAACACAATCACATCCAATTTCAGCTGTATTAAGGAGGGTCACCGTTTTTTTTTTTTTATCTTTTTCTTCTTTTTTCTCTTTCCCTGGCTTGTATCCATTCGGCCCCATTCAGCCAACTGTTTTCAGACGTTTATCCCCATCCAGTGTCGATTTTTTTCCTGGCGAGCGATAGCCAGCCAGTATTGTATGGAGAAATCCGGCTTCGCCGGAGAAATTTTTCTATCGAAAAATGTACAAATTTAACTTGCTGTCAAAACAAAATATATATATGCTGGCTCGCTACCGCTCGCCAGGAAAATATTGACACCTGGATGGGGGTAAACGTCTTAAAACAGTAGGCTTAATGGGGCCGAATGGATACAAGTCAAAGCGAGAGGGAGAGAAGAGAACAAAAGCGAGGTGGGCTCCCTTAACCCGGGTAATTGACAACACCAGGAAGCCAGAGGAATGATCATGTGGGCTTGACCTTCAGTGACGGTAATTGACCACTTGCGAGTTTCAGGCTACAAGGAAGTTGGAGCTGTAGACAACGATATATATCAGAATTTGCAGCTAAAATACGGTCGTAGTATGGTACATTTATATATACATAATGTAAACATTTATCTCAAACTTGATGGATGTCTAGGGAGAAAAAAAAAAAAAAAAAAATTATATATATATATATATATATATATATACCGGTATATATGCCTATAAATAAATATATAAGTAGAATTAAATAAACAAAAAATTGACTAAATACAAGTAAAACACCCTTGAAAGAAAATTGCACAAGTTGGTCATTGAATTCCTGATTACTCTTTGGACTGCTGACGGGAGTCTATTAGCCTTTAGCCTGGTTGTGGCATTTGAAGGAAGTGTTTTTCAATGATGTCAATAATGTGTTTTTCATTAATGTCAATAATGTGTTTTTCATTAATGTCAATTATGTGTTTTTCATTAATGTCAATAAAAGGCCGAGAATGTCAGCTTCCCCACAACATCATGCCATGACCGAAGCAGCAATATATATATATATAATGCTATACACAGATCAAGGGAGCCCACCTCGCTTTTTTTTCTCTTTCCCTCTCTCTTTGGCTTGTATCCATTCGGCCCCATTCAGCCTACTGTTTTAAGACGTTTACCCCCATGCAGGTGTCCATATTTTCCTGGCGAGCGGGAGCGAGCCAGCATATATATATTTTTGTTTTGACAGCAAGCTAAATGTGTACATTTTTCGATAGCCGGATTTCTCCATACAATGCTGGCTCGCTATCGCTCGCCAGCAAGAAATCGACACCTAGATGGGGATAAACGTCTTAAAATAGTTGGCTGAATGGGGCCGAATGGTTACAAACCAGAGAAAGAGAGAAAAGGACAGAAATTAAAAAAAAAGCAGGTCACCCCCCTTAAATCCAATCTCCCCTCTGTTCTCCCCTCCCTTACTCCCCTCAGGACTAAACTCCCCAAATAACCCCTACGTGTAATCCTTGTGCAGCTGTGTTCTCGATAAACATGGAATAATCTAATGTCTTAATTTTAATATCAACACCAAACACCTCCAAATTCCTCGTTAAGAGGAATCGGCCTTCGGCCGGAACATTTTTCTACCGAAAAATGTACATATTTATCTTGAAAGGGGGTCTAGGGGATGTAATTTTAAGCTTGATGGAGGTCTAAGCAACACACTAGAAACCTTGTCACCTTGTTTACCTTTTCTTTCTACAGTTAAACGATGTTGTGCCGTTGAAGAAGGACCTATGGTATGCCGAGTGGTTTATCAAGATCGTGTTTACCCATTTGAATTCTAGAGGTAGCTTATCAGCTAAAGAAAATCGTCTAAATAAATGTTAACCGAAATAAGGTGACAATGATGTCAACTTGCCATCTTCCCTTAAATGGGTATATTATTATATGGGCACTTTAAACACCCCCTTTCATACCCATGTTTGTGGAGAGGGTGTAGGCTAGTCATATGGTGACAGGTCAGTTGAACCAGTGCCACTTCAACCAGTGCTAACTCAACCAGTGACCATTTTAACCAGTAGGTTAGGTTAGGTTAGGTTAGGTTAGGTTAGGTTAGTTAGGTTAGGTTAGGTTAGGTTACTGGTTAAAATGGTCACTGGTTGAAATGGTCACTGGTTGAAGTGGCCACTGGTTGAGTTAGCACTGGTTGAAGTGGCACTGGTTGAAGTGGCACTGGTTCAACTGACATGGAACCTAGTCATATATACCGGTACCGTACTCTCTATAATATATGGGTATGAATAGGGCATTTAAAGTGTCCAAAATAGTGTAGCCTACCCTTATAATTGTATATTGGTAGTAATAACCCTACCGTTTACCACCTAGAGGATGATCACTGTGCTTATACACCCCCCTCCCCACCTCCCCCCTTCTCTCTCTCTCATTCTAACTACACAAATACAAAATTGCACATACAAATACACATAATTACACCCCCTCACCCACACTAACTTATATCTCTCACTCTCACACACACATCCACACACTCACATACCTATCCACACACACACACAGACTGAGATGCTCGACGTTTAGTTTCCTTCCTTCCGGATTGAGAGACCCCCTGGGGGAGAAGAAGGGGGGGGGGGTTGAAGGAAGAGGGGAGGCCGCTAAGGGAGGATAGAGCTGGGAAGGGAGGGAGGAAGGGGAGGAAAGGTAGGGTAGCGACGGGGGATGCTAGGAAGGGAGAGAGGGAGGGAAGGGAGGATAGAGCTGGGAAGGGAGGGAGGAAGGGGAGGAAAGGTAAGGTAGGGTAGCGACGGGGGATGCTAGGAAGGGAAGGAAGGATAGAACTGAGGAGGGAAGGAAGGATAGAACTGGGAAGGGAGGACGCTAGAGAGAGAGAGAGAGAGAGAGAGAGAGAGAGAGAGAGAGAGAGAGAGAGAGAGAGAGAGAGAGAGAGAGGTAGGATAGCGATGGGGAATGCTAGGACGGGAGTGGGAGGAGGGAGGGGGGGAGAGAGAGAAGGAAAGAAGGTGGGGAGAGCGGCTGGATGATAGGAAAGGTAGGAGGGAGGGAGGGAGGGAGGTTAGGAGGGAGGGAGGGGGGAAGAGAAGAAAGGGGGGCGGGGGAGATAGAATGGGGATGAAGGTAGATAGGGATGGAGGATGCTACAAAGGGAGGGGGGGTAGGGAGGAAGGGAGAGGAAGGGAGGAAGGTAAGAAAGGGGGAAGGTAGGAGAGGGAGAAGAATGGAGGTAGATAAGGGAAGGAGGAAGGAAGGTAGTAGCCGCCTACTGTGTGTGTGTGTGTGTGTGTGTGTGTGTGGTTTACCTAATGGAACCTCTTGGGGGGTAACGCGAGAAGCAACGTTTTTCAATTAGGCTACCTTAACACACTTTCAACATGTAAAGACCATGCAAAATTTATCACCTTGCTTAAACTGGACACTGAACTAAAAACAATTGCAACATGCATGCAGATAGCCTATATATAATAAATGCAATAGAGAACAATTATATATACGGTACATTATCGCTACATACTGCATATAAGACAATACAATATGAGAGATACAGTACCTTATACACCCTGCACCCCCCCCCCCCCCCCCCCCCCAAACACACACAGACCACACCAAAATAAAAGTAAATAAAAGGATATACAGTATAAATAAATTAATAATTACACAAATCAATTATACTACTACTATAAATAATAAAAAATATACCGGTTACATTATTAATAATAAACTTAAACAATTACTTAAAATTAATAATAATAATAATAATAATAATAATAATAATAATAATAATAAGTATAACGGTACCGGTAATTAATAACATAAATTAATAATGTATAATTAACTAGTCAGGCTGCGTCAAACAGGTACCGCGAACTAAGCCTACCAGTATTGAGAAACAGCTGGTACCGTACAGATATAGGGAGGGTAGGCTATATGCAAGTCAGAGGGTTATTTGAGATACCGTAGTCCTTAACCTTTCAATTCCCACAGATCCTTCCTAAGCTGTCAAAAATCGCCTAATACTAACCAGAAAACAGAAAAGAAATGCGTCATCGTATCTTCTAAGGGTTAAGCGTAGGATCAGCATTGCCAATGTTGCTACTTTCCCGCTAGATCGTGAGATATTTACTTCAATCTAGCGACAAATTTTAAAATCTAGTGACATGATTCTGGAGATTTGAGCCATTTTGAGCGATATTCCAGAGATGGTGGCATTATTCTAGCGATATTCGGCATATATATATATTTACTATCTAGCGATATCTTGTGTCTTGATAATGCTAAGGATAAGATTAGTGGGGTACTTAACATTATACACTCTCCAAATAACAATCCTTATAGGTTCCATGTCATCTCAACCAGTAACCATTTCAACCAGTAGCTCTCAACCAGTGCCAAATTAACCCAGACCAACCAACTAGTGCCAAAATATAGTACTAACCTAACCTAACCTAACATCTCAACCAGACCATTTCAACCAGTAGCTCTCAACCAGTGCCAAATTAACCCAGACCAACCAACTAGTGCCAAAATATAGTACTAACCTAACCTAACCTAACATCTCAACCAGACCATTTCAACCAGTAGCTCTCAACCAGTGCCAAATTAACCCAGACCAACCAAACTAGTGCCAAAATATAGTACTAACCTAACCTAACCGTATTGGTTGATTTGGTACTGGATGAGAGCTACTGGTTTGAAATGGTCTACTGGTTGAGTTGACCGGTCACCCCTTATTATATCTCACACAGGCGGATCTTGCGTTCTAGTCAGGTGGTAAGTGGCTTAAAATGTGGCACAGATAAATGTAGACCTCAATCAAAAGCATAAATGTGTTCAATGACGTCATCCAAATTCCAAAATCAACAGGTAGACACAATAAGTATTATACTTAACATTGATAGTCTGGCAATAATTTTGGAGTGTCCGCTATGGTCCACATCTAGCCGTTAATCAAAACGAATCGGGAAAAAAAAAAATTAGACATGTAGGCTACTGCGTGTGAACTCCCCCATTCCCCGAAAAACCATGTTACCCGTGAGCCGCATTATGTGGGTGTATGGTCGTAGGTCTACTACGTGCGTGTGGCGGTTTGTGTGCGTGTGTTGTGACTGTTGTCTGTGTATGTGCGTGTATATATGTTGTAGTAAGAATGTGCGCAATGTATGTCTGCGTGGGAATGAATGTGAAAACGAAAGATCAAGAGTGGTCAGATAAAGCCTGACTTATCATTCGGATAGTAGGCTAAACAATGAAGTTTACGAAACAAAAATAAAAAAAATATATATAGGCCTAGCCTATATCAATTAGAAGAATTCCACATATGATTGATGCTGTAGTGTACTTACCATGAACTCCTCCAAGCTTCTCTTCCTCCAAAATATAAAATGAGCATCGCCATCAGCTGACGCACACCCCTGTTGGTGGGTAGCTATGTTTTGACAGGTTTCTGACACTTCCTTTCTCCCACGTTTCCGCACTGCACTGATTTCCTGACCACCACGAGACCTTCCACGCCTCCTCAGCACCCATATCACCCCTCACACACAATCACAGGATGCTACAAGACCTAAAACGATGGAAATTACACCTAAACATGAAGTCCGCGTGTGCCTCAAGGAGGATTTGTTTTGGTTCTGGCTCTGGAGTCATCGCTGGCCTCTGATTGGTTGGCGGGGTTACAGGCTGCATCACACGAGCATCTATGTTTCCCATAATATTTCGTTGCTCATTTTTAATCGGTATTGGCAATTTCACTGGATTTGATTAATGTAATTGTTTGATATTTATTAAAAGTTTAATTTTGGAAGACTCCAGACTAGAACTGAAGGGAAAACATACCGGGAAATACCGCAATAGATAAGTTGGAAGTCCGAGAGGCTGCAAAACGGGTGATACTTTTCTTCCTTATTTGAGCATTTAATAGACGATTCTCCCTTACGTTGGCTTTCATCAGACGATTTTTTTCAGTTTAGGAAGGACCTGTGGGATCCTAGAGATTAATCTATATCAATACACAGAATGATCTCGTAAACCATAGTCCGGTTTTCCAAAAGGACCGAATACTTTTTTTTTCGCTCAAGGTCGTGTGTAAAGCCGATATCACACGAGCCCTGTTTCTCTCAACATTTATCCTCAACACTGGTCTGGCAGCTTATGAGGTCAACATTTACAATATTTCGGTTACCTAAATTCATCTACCAGCAGTCTAGTTTCCAAAACCAGTGCAAAATAGTCCAGAAATGTTGATCATCGAATGTTGACAATAATAGCTATCGTGTGATACCGGCTTTACAGAGTTCATATATTTTTGTCTAGCTTTCATCTTATCATTTCCCCCCAGCTGACGGTAAATTGCCATGGCCTTTCCTTTATTGCTCAGCTATTATGACTATTTTGAAGCGAAGTGTGTTGTTCATTATGGAAACTTGGTACTAATATGATGCAGAGACATAGTAGTTTAATATCTTTCCACTAAATATCGAGAACTCCGCTACTAAGGTATTCAGTTTACCCTCGACTGAAAATAAACAGGCTGTAGTGAGAAATTCGAGTTGGCATTGTCTAGCTATACCGACCCAAATAGGTAGCTCAGAAATCGTGAACCCTAACCTCTGTAACTCAAAAAGGACAAGAGCAAATGGGCTGTAAATGTCCACACATATTCCCTGGCTGACCCTTCCCAAATGGTAAACATATTGGCTCGATGACTATTCTTTTGGGAGTTATAGAGGTTAATGTTCAAGAGTTTTAGCCTACTTGTTTGGAACAGGGTACAGGACACGACTTTTGAACGGGACTGTAGATTACAAGGAAGACTAGGCTATTCAGGAGGTATCCAAGTATTGCCAGTATCGAAGTCGGAGGCTATTATTTAATCCATTCAGTACCGGTGACGTCCTTTTTAATATATTCTGGACACTATTAGAAGATTTTATTCAGCTTGGTAAGGACGTCTACACATTATAAAGCTGGACACTATCTGAATTATTATTACGGTTTCGGATATGGAATACTCAAAATTGATCTGCATTAAAAGACATTTGCCAGATTTGAGCCCAACATGAAAACTTATCTAGATTATTTTGCGTATTTTCAACATGTCCATTTAAAAGTACAGTATTTGCAATTTTTGTATCGTCAGAAAACTTTGAAATTGTACAAGTGGGACCCTCATCTGTGCCGTTAATGTGGACTAGGAAAATAACTGGCCCTAGTACCGGTACTGATCCTTGGGGTACCCCGCTAATTACATTAGCCCAATTGGATGCTTTAACGTTGTTGACTATGCTTTTTTTTCACCTAGCCAATTTTCAATCCATTTCAGTGCACTGCCTTGAATTCCATGCTCTTTAATTTGATCAATAAATGTTTGTGAGGAACTTTATCAAGGGTCTTTTGATAATCAAGGTAGATAATATGTACAGTTTTATACTCGTCATATACCGATAGGTTGAGGATATCATGAACACAATCTAAGAGGTTTGTTATAGGAACGTTTGTTATAGGAACGTTTGTTATAGGAACGTTTGTTATAGGAACGTTTGTTATAGGAACGTTTGTTATAGGAACGTTTGTTATAGGAACGTTTGTTATAGGAACGTTTGTTATAGGAACGTTTGTTACGAAAGCCATGGAGTATCTATGAGTATGCTGTTATCCTCTAGGTGATTTACGAGTCTGTCTCTTATGAGCGTCTCTCGCATTTTACATACAACTGAGGTTAAACTAATTGGACAATAGTTACTAGGTAAAGATTTGTTGCCTTTTATAAATATCGGTGTTACGTGAGCGAGCTGGCACTCATCGGGCATGGTCCCAGACTGCAAGGATTTATCGGAAAGCAAAGTCAGTGGTTTGGAGAGCTCACATTTAGCTTCCTTTAGAACCCTAGGTGAGATTGTGTCGGGTCCAGGCGCTTTATTAACCAGGAGTTTTTCTAAACATACAATACGTCTCTCTCTGTAATGCTGATATTGCTTAGAGCAACATAATTGTCTATCTAAACTGGCGATGCTGTAGGGATATCACTAAGGTCTTCTGTTGTAAAATCGGATGCTAAAAAAGACATTGGGTGGATATGTGTGTGTGTGTGTGTCTGTGAATGAGAGATTGTGTGTGTGAAAGTGAAAGAGTAAGAGTGAGGTAGTGTGGCATACGTCCCCCTTCCCCCCCCCCCCCCCCTGTATTACATTACAAAAACCCGGCCCCAGGGAACAGTTGAGTGATGTTGTCCAAGTTGGGGAGGAATACTTTACGCGGATTTACTCCCTTCCTACCTCCCTCTCTCCCCTTGCTCTCTCTCTCTCTCTCTCTCTCTCTCTAAGTGCAACAATAATAACTTTGGAATGGGAGATGGGAATGATGATAGGAAAACCATTGGCGTTAATGAGAGCCTGTAATAGCTTTATATACAGTATAGTGCTGGAAATAATGACAGGAATAACTTAGGAATTTAATGCTGAGCAGGGTGATAGGAATAATTTGGTAAATAGTGCTGGGAATGGTGAAAGGAATGGGTGACAGGAACAACCTTGGGAATAGGGACTGGGAATGGTCATAAGTATGGCTTTGGAATGGGTGCTAGGAATGGTGACGGGAATAAATTTGGAATGGAAGCTGATATTAATAATGTATATGCCTTGGGATGATTTATTTATATAAGCATTATTATTATTGTCATTTTGTTTTTGTATATGTGGATGAGAGAGACAAAGGGCAAAACTTCCTGTGACGAGTGCCTCCCCCAGAGTTGAAATAGTGACAGGGCCACACTCGAGGAATGTACGAGCCATAGCATAATAATAATAATAATAATAATAATAATAATAATAGGCTAATAATAATACAAATAAGAATACAAATAATTATGATAATAATAATAATAATAATAATAATAATAATAATAATAATATCCTTTTCAATATATATACAAAATAGGCACCAGTAATTGATGTCAGACTCTCAATTGTTTTATGTCGAGGTTCAATGATACAAAATTAATACAATATATGCCGGAAGTGTTATTGTAAATGGTGGTGATAGTAATTGATTGTATTTTTAAGAGAGTAGTAAATTAGTTATTAATTAAACCGAGAGCCTAAGCAGGATTCATACGAACACTTTTAGCAGCCGGTTACACAGGAGTCATAGTACTGATATCGGAGTAAAAAATGTATAATAAAATGTATATAATTAAAAGACCTGGCGTTCGTTCAGGCTACTTACAGTACGTGAAATAACCTTTAAGGAAGCGATAGATCTTATAATAAATGGGAGGCTATAAACTAGAACAGAGTGCACGGTCGCGGTATATATGGTTTTATTGAAGTTACAGCTGAGAGCAAAGATAAAACATAAGTGAGGTTAAATATACAAAAACAATATTACTAATATATCTGAGGTTAAGGGGAGATTTCCACCTGGAGGATTTTTTTCTGAACCTCTTTCTCCCTCATGTTTAGCCCCATTGCTTGTGAGATTTAAAGACGCTTGCCCCATTAGTTTGGCGATTTTAAGAACCCTCGCCCCATTTCTGTCAATTTTAAGACCATTCGTGCCATTTAGGTGTCGATTTTTTCCTGACAAGCGATAGCGAGCCTGTAATTTAAGGAGAACCGGCCTTCGGTCGGGAAATTTTTCTACCGAAAAATGTACAAATTTATCTTGAAAGGGGGTCAAGGGGGAGTAATTTTAAGCATGATGGAAGTCTAGGGAATCAACTAAAAACCTCCCCTTAAGGATATATATACTGTATAGATATACCGGTATATATATATATATATATATATATATATATATATATATATATATATATATATATATATATATATATATATATATATATATATATATATATATATATATATATATATCCGTAGTTATAGAGGCAAGAGGATAGAGTGTGAATTGTTTAAGTTTAAATATGACAAGGGATCTCATTTACAGAGAACAGCAATAGCTGAATTGTACTTGAAAGGATACATTTTTCTGGGGTCTCGGTTTTCCAGGGGTACCGGTACTAAAAACAAGCGACTTTGTGTAGGAGGCGGAGCTGGATATGAAAAGGTCCTCGTTTGCCAGATTTATTACAGACTGCAATACAACTCGACGACAAAACTGCTCCTGCAACCCCCAACCTAAAGCTGATGTCAGATTGTTTTTTGGCGGATATTATCGGAGTCATAATATCGATGTCAATAGTATTAATATGTCACCATCTTTACCTACCAGCAGCATTGCAGCGAAGTCTCCCCTTGAACTGAGCTCTTTGAATGTCCAGGGAGTTCGGTTCCCTAATCGGCCAGAGCACCCTAGTCTAATAATTATAGGTAGGCCAAAAATATTGACCACTAACCTCTAAACTCATAAACGACTTGAGTAATCGAGCTAATATGTCAACCAGTTAGGAAGGGTCAGCCAAGGAATAGGTGTGGAAATTTACAGCCCATTATTTTGCTCTGGCCCTTTTTGAGCTACAGAGGTTAGGGATCCAAACTTTGGCCCTATCTATATATGCCCGTCTTCCCCTCAGACACTCCACCTGGGACAAGTCATGAATTCCAACCACTGGCCATACTGAGCACAGGGGTAGCAAGGTAGAAAGTTACTTCAAACCAGATGTCTTCCCAATTTACATATTTGACACACCTGGTAGAATGACAACACAACGTACCTTCAATGGTAAGGCACCGGCGACTATTCCAGGCGCCAATGGTAGTACAGTCGCGCTAATAAGTGATGTGTCGGCACCAAGTAGGTTTTGATCAATAATTGGTATCAGTAATATCTAAGCTTCATTTTTTCATATCGAGTGAAATATACATCCATGTTCCTACACTTGCCCACCCTATTCAACATCTGACAGACATTAATACAGCATAGAGCAAGCCAAACGTAATGACAGCTGGGACATGACTTATTAGCGCGACCGTACATCACCGCCTACCAGAGATAGTATGGTAGCATCGCCACCTATAGCGAAAGCCAACGACAGTACGGCATCAACGCCTGTCTCCTACAATACACCTCTGCTGTCTATAACATCAATCACACTGACACGGCTTGTCCACGACGACGACTTCGATCCACTCCCATCCATTCCAGACGCACAACTGTGGCCGCCATCACCACTAGACACCACTTGTGGGGGTTGCTCCACAGAAGTCCCCAGCGACCTTCTTGACGGCCCTGACATTATAACCTTGCTCCATCATCAGGGCTATTTTACTGTTTACCAGCGGATACTATGACCCTGAGAAAATACTCTGCTTAAAGTGTTCATAAATTATAACGCTTTGTTTTGACCAAGTATTATGGATTTCGAAACGGGAACAATCACAGGCATTTTCAGTTTACTATTATCACAATCCGCTGGAAATGTCAAACCGCTCCAAGCATTTTACAGGGAATTAATTTAGAAGCTAATTCGCATTAATGTTATTATATATATTTTAGAAGCCTTAGGGGTAATGAGAATGAAATTAACAGTTGGTGCGGAAGATGATTCATTACTGTGTTAATTATAAAGTATAATAATAATACTCACACTTAGTCATTAGCATGTCACTTTAAGTGTGGTGTGAGATATTACACTGAGAATAGTAAATACATTATATATATACAGTATATATATATATTGAGAGAGAGAGAGAGAGAGAGAGAGAGAATGACTGTGTGTGGGGAGAGGGGGTTCTGTGTGTATACTGTATGTATGTGTGTGTGTGTGTGAGATCAGTGCAAAATTACACCAATCTCAACGTAAACAAAATCCTTGGTATATTATTGCCACACATAATAGACTGACTGTTTTGACTATACACTGTCCATCCCTACCAGGCAAGAGTCGACCATGTCCTCACCTTGGCTCATGGACAACTCAACCAGTAGACTATTTCGACCAGTAGACCATTTCAACCGGTAGACCATTTTAACCGATAGACTATTTCAACCGGTAGACCATTTCAATCAGTAGACCATTTCAACCGGTATACCATTTTAACCGGTAGACCATTTCAATCGGTAGACCATTTTAACCGGTAGACCATTTTAACCGATAGACTATTTCAACCGGTAGACCATTTCAATCAGTAGACCATTTCAACCGGTATACCATTTTAACCGATAGACCATTTCAATCGGTAGACCATTTTAACCGGTAGACCATTTTAACCGATAGACTATTTCAACCGGTAGACCATTTCAATCAGTAGACCATTTCAACCGGTATACCATTTTAACCGATAGACCATTTCAACCGGTAGACCATTTCAACCGGTAGACCATTTTAACCGATAGACTATTTCAACTGGTAGACTATTTCAACCAGTAGACCATTTCCATGGTTGAAATGGACTACTGGTTGAAATGACCAGCTTGGTTGAGAACTACTGCTTGAAAGGGGATAAGTTTGTTTTCTGTGGGTTTTTTTTTATCCCATGTATTAGGTACTAGGGTTCCATGTCAGTTGAACCAGTGGCCACTTCAACCAGTGACCATTTCAACCAGTGACCATTTTAACCAGTAACCTAACCAGTAACCTAACCTAACCTAACCTAACCTAATCTAACTAACCTAACCTAACCTACTGGTTAAAATGGTCACTGGTTGAAATGGTCACTGGTTGAAGTGGCCACTGGTTGAGTTAGCACTGGTTAAAGTGGCACTGGTTCAACTGACCTGTCACCAGGTACTAGGAACCCACACTAGCTGGTAGGTAAGGGTTAGTTTTGTATATCCCATTTACTGGGTACTAGGAATCTGCACTAGCTGGTAGGTAAGAGTTAGTTTTCTATCTCACCAACTACAGTAGGTCTAGGTTAGGTTAGGTTGGGTTGTTTGGTTAGGTTAATACTCACACTAGATCTCAGAAACACTTTTGGGTGTTTTTTCCATAATGTACCGGTAAGTGACCGGGTAGACCGCACGCTAAAGCGGCACCGACAAACTATATATCCCGTATCAGTATTGTCAAAAAAAAAAAAAAAAAAAAAAAAAAAAAAAAAGTAAAAGTGGGGATTGGGTCTGAGTAAATAGATAGATAGATAGTATTGTCAAATGTTTATTGTGGCAATGGAGATTATTTGAGTGTAAAGCGACGAAAGTATCACCAGTGGCACCAAAATGGCGGAGGTTGGCCGATCTCTCTTGACTAATATAAGGTCTCCAGTGTGTTTGTTATGCAAGCAGTACATGCCTCCAGGATCAATAATAACACAGCCAGCGTTTGAGAAGGGCCACTTAGAACTCCCTCTCACAAAACGGCAGCGCTTATTGTTGTTATTCCTCTCTTTCAATCATTCACCGCTCTTTTCTCCCGCGAACCCTTTTCAATGATTCACGCGTAGTTTCCCGGCCGCGATGCTCTTCTTAACTTATACCCGGGAGGAAAGAAATTGGACTGTGGGAAAAGATTTGAAGAATACATTGACTTGCAGAATAAACCCCTCCCCCCTGATAACTCGCAGAGCAGTGTTGCCACTTTCACCATTATAAACCCAGCTCAATACCAACAAAAAGCCCAATTATTACAGTAGTTCAGCCCCACTGAGATGTCAATTTTCCCTGGCGAGCGATAGCAAGCCTGTAATCTAGAGTAGATCGACGTTTGGCCGGGATATTTTTCTATTGAAAAATTCACAAATTTAGCGTGAATGGGGGTCTGAGGCATATTTTGTATTATTATATCGTGCTTACAGTATCTAGAAAGTACCCTAAAATCAGCAATCTTTCGAAATTTTCCGCAACTGGTTATCAAAACTAGCCAAATTATGTGTGAATAAGCGACGATGGCAACCCTGCTAGCGAGTTGATCAGGTAGCGAAATGTTTACCTACGCCAGTCTCCAGGATAAACAAACTGCTGCCAGGGAAAAAAAAAAAAAAAAATGCATTGTGGGATTTTGGCGGGAGATTTTTGGCGGGAGATTTTTAGCGGGAAACTGCCTGGCTGGGTGATGGCTCTCGGTAATTAATTTATGGAACATTTTTGCCCTTTCCTTAATGTATCGCATATTTTTTCCCCCTTGTTCGTTGCGTATTTTTCATCCTTTTTCGGTAGGAATCCTCTTGGCGGCTACTAAGACTACTAAGCCAACAGAATGATACTGACGAAGTTTACCGCTCCGGAGACCCTTCATCGGATACAAACAAACAACGGGATTTTATATTGAGGCCAAAGGAGACAAAATGCAAGATTGAGTGTAACGAGTGTTCTTTCAACTTAAGGGGGAGTTCTTTTTTTTCTGGACCCCCTTTTCCCTCATGCTTAGTCCCATTACTGTTGAAAATGTAAGACGTTCGCCCCATTAGTTTGGTGATTATAAGAACTTTCGTCCAATTGCTGTCAATTTTAACGACCTTTTCTGTCATTTAGGTGTCGATTTCTCCCAGGCGAGCGATACCGACCCTGTGTCCGGGACAAACTTCTACCGAAAATTGTACGCATTTATTCTGAAGGGGTGTCTTGGGGGCATTTTTTGGTTTCAGCTTGATGAAGGTCTAGGGAGCAAATAAAAAAAAAAATCTTCTTAAAACAAAAGAAGACAAAATGCAAGACTGACTGCAACAAGTGTTCCTTCAACTTGAGAGGGGAAAACAAGCCAAATGTACTAATTATGCAAATCAAGTGTCCATAGTACGGACTGTTACTTTACGTACAGTTGGGCTAAATAAAGAATATGAAAATTCCCCCCCCCCCCCCCCCGAACCCCGCACACACACGCACACTCTCTCCCTCAATCCATCTTTCCCTCATCGTATGACTTAAATCGCTTCAAACTCCGTGTGTCCAGGCATTGTGGCTCGACTGTTCCTTGATTTGGGCCCTGTCACTCTTTCAACTCTGGGGGAGGCACTAGTTACAGTGAGTTTTGCCTGTTGTCTCCCTCATCCACATAGAAGGAAAAATACAACACACGCACACATACGCACTCACACACACACACGTTTATACATACTGTACTCCCCCCACCCCCACACACCTACATACAACACACACACACACACACACATACTGTACAAACTGGCATATCCCCTAGCACATTCATCCGCCCCCTCCCTCCCCCCACACACACATGCCTACATACAACACACGCACACATACACACACGTCCATACTCGCTTATCTCCCCCCCTTCATATCCATCCCTACTCGCCCCCAACACACACCTACATACAACACACGCACACATACACACACATACCGGTATATCCATACATACACCCTGCCTCTACCCCCCCCCCCTTCACACACACCACACACACAAACAACTGCATACAACACACACAAATACATACTGGTATATCCCCCAACACATCCCCCCCCCCCCCCTCCACACACCCCCATACAACACACGCACATACCAACACATTCACACACGTACAGTACAAACTCGTATACCCCCCCCCCCCCCCCAACACACACAAACCCACATACACACTATTTTCCCTCCCACAAAGTGAAAGACTCATTCAATAGTTGTCAGCTCCAGACTTTGGCCTCTTGAAGTGGCAGAGGACGAGGGGGAGGGGAGGGGAGGGGGGGGGGGGGCGGAGGAGGAAGGAACGGGGGGGGGGGGGGAATAAAGGGGATGGAGGGGGGAAGGGGTAAGAAGGAGGAGGAGAATCAAGTCGAAGGAGGGGTAGGAGGAGAATGGGGGGGGGGGGTCAGGAAGTAAGGAGGAGGAAGGAAGGAAGGTGGAGGAGGAAGAAAGAAGGTGGAGGAGGAAGAGAGGAGGTGGAGGAGGAAGAAAGAAGGTGGAGGAGGAAGAAAGAAGGTGGAGGAGGAGGAGGAGGACGAGCAAAGAAGGTGGAGGAGGATGACGAGCAAAGAAGGTGGAGGAGGAGGAAGAGCAAAGGAGGTGGAGGAAGAGCAAAGATGGTGGAGGAGGAGGAAGACGAGCAAAGAAGATGGAGGAGGAGGAAGACGAGCAAAGAAGATGGAGGTGGAGGAAGACGAGCAAAGGTGGAGGAGGAGGAGGAGGAAGAGCAAAGAAGGTGGAGGAAGGAAGGTGGAAGAGCAAAGAAGGTGGAGGAGGAGGAGGAAGATATAGATTGATAAAAGAGAGGAGCAACATAAATAAAGAACGAGATGATGAGAGTGAGTGAGTGAGTGAGAGAGAGAATGAATCTGGCCCTCCAGGTGTACAGACGGGGATGGTAATGTTGTGTGATGAATTATGCAGGTGTAGGCCAGGCGGAGTTGTGGGAGAGAGAGAGAGAGAGAGAGAGAGAGTGAGAGTGAGAGTGAGAGTGAGAGTGAGAGTGAGTGAGAGTGAGAGAGAGTGAGAGTGAGTGAGTGAGTGAGTTACACAGAGATACACATATAGGCTACTCAGACCACATACACAATATATAGGCTACTCATACCACACAGACCTTTAGGTCCCTACTAGGTGGTCCAGCCTTAATACTACTAAACAGGGACAGTTTATAGAAGAATAGGACAGCAAAATAGAAGGCTCTCTCCCCATCCTCCGCTCCCTCCGGCTATAAAGCCGTAAGGAAAATGGGATGAAGTGTAATCTTATGGGTAAGGAATGCCGACGAAAAGTTTTTATAGAGTATACAAATAAATTAGGTTGAAGGGGAAATTACACTTACCACCTGATTGATTCATATTAATCCAATCTCCATCAGATGTCAGAGAGAGAGAGAGAGAGTTATAAAGACAATTAATACCTCAAAAAGTGTTACAACCCATACCAAGGAGGCCAGAGTACATGCTGTTATTCTAATAGACCTAGTGAGACAATAGTATAGCAAAGATGAATGCCTCACCAACCACCTCTTCCACCCTCTGTGCGGGCATGGAAAAGAAAATACATCTAGGCCGAGTGAAACAGACGGCTAGAGAGTTTACATCTAGGCCGAGTGAAACAGACGGCTAGAGAGTTTACATCTAGGCCGAGTGAAACAGACGGCTAGAGAGTTTACATCTAGGCCGAGTGAAACAGACGGCTAGAGAGTTTACATCTAGGCCGAGTGAAACAGACGGCTAGAGAGTTTACATCTAGGCCGAGTGAAACAGACGGCTAGAGAGTTTACATCTAGGCCGAGTGAAAACAGACGGCTAGAGAGTTTACATCTAGGCCGAGTGAAACAGACGGCTAGAGAGTTTACATCTAGGCCGAGTGAAACAGACGGCTAGAGAGTTTACATCTAGGCCGAGTGAAACAGACGGCTAGAGAGTTTACATCTAGGCCGAGTGAAACAGACGGCTAGAGAGTTTACATCTAGGCCGAGTGAAACAGACGGCTAGAGAGTTTACATCTAGGCCGAGTGAAACAGACGGCTAGAGAGTTTACATCTAGGCCGAGTGAAACAGACGGCTAGAGAGTTTACATCTAGGCCGAGTGAAACAGACGGCTAGAGAGTTTACATCTAGGCCGAGTGAAACAGACGGCTAGAGAGTTTACATCTAGGCCGAGTGAAACAGACGGCTAGAGAGTTTACAGGAGAGAAATATTCAACCTACCTCTAAATTACGCCTAACACCACTTTGTCTAACCGAGTCGTTAACTGTTCTATCGAGGACCTGTCAAATACCTCTGCATGTAGCCGATTACAGGTATTGAAGATCGTGTACGTGATGAAATTGCCTAGTGTATCACGGTGGAAACGCTTCAAGTTAAGCTTCCACCCGTGGTTCCTCGTTGTGTTGATGTTTGAACTAAATATGCGCTGGTGATCGATGTTTTCAAATCCATCATGGATTTTGAAAACACCAATTAGCTTTCCACACAAACGCCTAGGCTCTTATGAAAATAGGCCTAATGCCTAGGATGGAACCAGTTTGGTAGCCCGTGCCTGGAACCTCAAGTCTTACTCACTATATCCTTTTTTCAAGGTTGACAACAAAGAGTGCACAGCATAATTCCCGATACAAGATAATTGTACAGGGAGAGGACTATCACCTTAAGTGGAGGTATTTAGTTTGTTCCCTACTTTTTCATCAAGCTTAAAATTACACCCCCTAGACCCCCTTTCAAGATAAATTTGTACATTTTTCGGTAGAAATTTTTCCCGGCCAGAGGCCGGTTGCTCTTAAATTACAGGCTCGCTATCGCTCGCCAGGAAAAAATTGACACCTTAACAGCACGAAAGGTCTTAAAATTGACAGAAATGGGGCAAAATGTCTTAAAATATCCAAACTACTAGGGCGAAGGTCTTAAAATCTCAAAAGCAATGGGGCTAAACATGAGGGAGAAAGGGGTCAAGAAAAAAGTCCCTCAAGTGGATATCTCCCCTTAATACTACACAGCATGGTACCTAAACTGTAATTGTAGCGAGGTCGGTTTATGTGATTTGTGCTCCATGAATAGTCTTTCCTTTCGCCTAAGAATTAGGCTATTCATACTGCAGTTGGGTACAGTACATGATTAGATTAATATCCAGGATTCGATAAATGGATATGAATCGTCGTCATGTGCTGTAGTTATAGCTGTCTTGATGGTGTAATGGTTAGTGTTTAAGATCTGGATGTGCCATAGTGGTATTACCCCAGGTTCGAATCCCGGTAATTGGTTAGAGTGTTTAAGATCTGTATGTGATAACCCAGGTTCGAATACCGGTAGGATCACATGGTTTCATTAATATCATTGGGAGGTGTTTGGTGTGTGGAATGAAATTAATAAATTGGAATATATGATATATCTTTATATTATATAATTATTATACCGGTACCAGTATGCAATAAAAATATATTCTGTAATACCGGTATATCATAATATAACCTAGTCTTTTTTACTTTGTTCTCTACTTCAATGCACTGTTTCGGAGAACTTGAGGTTACTGCTGATTAGTACACCTAGGTCTTTCTCCATGCCAGTACGGTTGATTGTAATTCCTAGCAAAAAGTACCGGTAGTTGGTTCTTGAATTTGCAGGACCAATGTGCATCATCTTCCACTTGTACAGGTTGAACGGCATTTGCCACCGTTCAGACCACTCCCCTATATTAACCAAGTCCATGCGTAGTTCTTTAATCTTTATGGGAGATGAAGCATTGGCTCCGAGTATTGTCTAATCAGCAAATTTTGCAATTCTGATGACAATGCTCACATCTATGTCATTGATATAGGCTAAATGATAAATAATAATGGACCTAGAACTGAACCCTGGGGAACTCCACTTCTAACTGTTACCCAGTCAGAGGTTTCCCCATTGACTACTCTTCTCTGGCACCGTTCTGCCAGGCAATTCTCAATCCATACATCAATTTCACCATGAGTTTCCAGTGCACGAGTTTTTGCCATCAAACTTCAATGAGGTACTTTATCAAACGGATTTTGAAAGTCCAAATCATAGTATAGTGTCAATTGCTCAGCACTGGCCATATTCAGAGAGCATACACACAGCTATCAAACCCCCAACACAAAAACAACAACAGCCCCAACTCGAAAACAACAACAGCAGCTATCAGACCCCAACGCAAACATAACAAAAACAGCTTTCAGATCCCAATACAAAACATTTGTCAGACCCCCAAAACAGCTATCAGACCTCAACACAAACACAACAACAACCACAACATCATCTATCAGACCCCAACAGAGCAACAACAACAACAGCTATCAGACCACAACACAATAACAACAACAACAGCTATCAGACCCCAACAACAACAGCTATCAGACCCCAACACAAACATCAATCAGACCCCAACACAAACAACAACACCAACAACAGCCATCAGACCTCAACACAAACACCACACATCCACACACGGCTGATGAGTTTTAATCTGCACAAATGGAAGCACACTCAGATCCAGGCCAGACAGGTTTAATGTTATATAATTTGAGGGATGGTGCTGACAAGGGGGGACGGGGGGGGGGGGGGGGGAGAGAGAAAGAGGGTTAGCAGGGGGGTCCTAGGGGGGTAGTGGGGGCTTCTCACTCTATTAAAGAGGAAAATGTTCCTCTTAAATTACAAGATCGCTGTCGCTCGCCAGGAAAACAGCGACACCTAAATGCCACGTAAGGTCTTAATACTGTTAAAGTAATGGGGCAAAAGGTCTAAAATCACCAAACTAATGGGGCGAACGTCTTAAAATCCCAAAAGTAATGGGGCTAAGCAAGAGGGAGGCGGTCCAGAACACCCCCCCCCCCCCCCCCCTCCCTTAAGGCGGAGTCATATGAGCGTTTTTCCAACAGGAGGGAGAGGGGAGGTGGGGGGGGGGGTCGACCAGGGGGGAGGAGGGAGAGGGGAGGCTTCTCACTCCATTATGAACATTTGCCTCAAGACCCTGAGGGCATGTGTTGGGGTCCTGAGAGAGAGAGAGAGAGAGAGAGAGAGAGAGAGAGAGAGAGTACAAAGGAAATCAAGCAACAACAGGTCTAGTGACCCTTCTAGGTTGCTTTTCCTCCAAAACACTGAGGATCAAGTGTCCAAACAGTGGTTTAGAGTGGGTAAGGGAACATTGGAAAGGGAACTACTGCCCTGCCACTAACGTGGCAGGACTAGGAAGTTAGTAGGGGACATATGGGTTAGTAACTGAGGGGAGGATAAAGTTATTCATTTACAAACGCAGTCAGTCGCGGGTTTGATGCGAGATATTTGTCTAGGCGGAATTTAAATGAATCAACGGTGCTGCAGTCTATAACGTCTCGGGGAAGCCCATTCCACAAGTTGACAACTCGAGAGAGACAAGAGACAAGAGAGAGAGAGAGAGAGAGAGAGAGAGAGAGAGGATTTTAATGTTATCTATATTTTCACAAAGCCCTCCAAAGTTGTCCAGTTTAAATAGGGCAGAGGGAGACAGAAGGGGGGGGGGGGGTGAGGGGAAGAGGGGTAGGAGATGGGGGTACCGGGTAGGGGAAGAGAGGGGTAAGGGATAGATGGGGGAAGGGGAAGAGGGGATACAGGAGAGATGGGGAGGAAGGGGAGTAGAAGAAAGGAAGGATCTAAGGTACCGGTAATATAATGGGTTAACCCTTTGAAGCTCTGACGCGTTTTAGCAGTTTATTTTGGCTATCATTAGACGATTTTATGCAGCTTATGAAGTATCTGCGGGTATTAAAAGGGTAAATACTATCTCAATCAACCCTTTGACTTCCATATACCAATACTAATCTGAATAATATCGTCTAATAGTAGCCAGAAACACGTATTGGAGCTTGAAAGGGTTAAGTGGGAAGAGTCCGAAGCCTGTTAATTGCTAGAGGCCTTTTGTATGATAAGATCGCCTAATAGTCGCCTGAATATTACGAAAGGACGTCACCGGTAAGGAAGGGGTTAAACATAAAATTGCCAAACTAAACGGGGCTAAACATGAGGGAGAAGGGGGTCCATACAACAATAACCCTCCCCTTAACCCCTTCAGTACCAGGGACGTCCTTTTTCATCATATTCTGGCAACTATTAGACGAATTTAGTCAGCTTAGGAAGGACCACGAACAATAATAAGGCTTCAAACTATCTCAACCAACCCTTTTAACTACCACAGATATTCCTAAGCTGCATAATATCGTCTAATTATAGCTAGCATATAATATAACACACGTCGCTGGTACTCAAAGGGTTAACTATGGTCGTGACAGTCTACTTTCCCACGGTGAGGCCCCAACACCCCCACCCACCCACCCACCCACGCACTCTCACTACTGTCGCCCTACCGTATCAGTATTCTCGGGCGACAGACGTGGCACCACTGTCCTAATTTGTGCCACACCGCCGCTCCCTACGTCTGTGTCATGCACGATTAATGGCTACGGAGGCCAGCTTGGTCTTAAATTCTTTCAGTAAAACGGACACAAAATAATAGTCTCTCTCTCTCTCTCTCTCTCGGCTATGCTTAATTAATGGTTACGGCAGGGAGCTTGGTCTTAAATGTTTTCAGTAAAACGGAAACAAATTAAAACTCTCTCTCTCTCTCTCTCTCTCTATCTATCTATCTATCTCCCGGCTATGCTTAATTAATGGTTACGGTAGGGAGTTTAGTCTTAAAATGTTCAGTCAAACGAAAAAATAAAGTTTTACAATCTCTCTCTGCAATGCTCAATTTGTGGACAGGTCTTTTCGTATTTACTTCTTTCAGCAAAACTGAAAAAAAAAAAAATCAAATCTCTCTCTCTCGTCTTAACTTTCGGATAATACATATTAATATTTCTCTTTTTTCGCTCTGCTATTTTCGATTAATTGCTATAACAAGTCTTTTCATCTAAACGTCTTATCGCGAGCTAAATGGAACGGATAAAGCATATTAATAGTTCTCTCTATCTATCTTTCTTTCTTTCTTTCTCTCTCTCTCTCTCTCTCTCTCTCTCTCTCTCTGACTGCGTTTGTAAATGAATAACTTTATCCTCCCCTCAGTTACTAACCCATATGTCCCCTACTAACTTCCTAGTCCTGCCACGTTAGTGGCAGGGCAGTAGTTCCCTTTCCAATGTTCCCTTACCCACTCTAAACCACTGTTTGGACACTTGATCCTCAGTGTTTTGGAGAACAAGCAGCCTAGAAGGGTCACTAGATCTGTTGTTGCTTGATTTCCTTTGTACTCCTTTGTACTCTCTCTCTCTCTCTCGTCTACGCCATGCTCGATTAATGATTGGTAAGGTCTAGTAGTCTTAATACCATGGTTGTAGTGTATATCTTTCACACTGACTCATTGGCACAGAAAAACTACTAATAACATTGTGTGTGTGTGTGTGTGTGTGTGTGTGTGTGTGTGTGTGTGTGTGTGTGTGTCATGGTATTACAACCGATGTAAAATAATATATAATTAAGTTAAAGGATGATTATGTTAACTGTAAACATACCGGTACCGTAGTTACAGGATTGTGTTCACTTGATACCTAAATAGTTAACGGAGATTTACGTCCAGTACCGGTGACGTCATTTTCATTATATTCTGGCAACTATTAAACGATGTTAACCACTTTTGGAAAGACGTCTACTACCGGTAATACACAATCTTCAAAATATTTCAATTAATCCTTTAAGCTACCATTATCCTTCCTAAGCTTCATAAAATCGTCTAAATGTAGCTGAAAACTTGTAACGTCAACTTTCCGTTACTGGCAGCTTATTGTTGGAAATTATTTGGCACAGCCTATTAGATACGTTTCACAAGTTCTTACGTATAAATTGTCGTATACAGTACACACCACACTGAAGCAATTATGACTATAGTTTCCAATAGTGCATGACAATAATCCACATTAGTTGGTTAAAATAGGACTTCACAGGCTATCAACCCTTCTGGATTATTAAGCCAGCACACTGTAAGTAAAAAAATAGCGTCAGGACTGGTACCACCTTTCGAGAAACCCAGTCCCTTGAATGGGTTAGATAAAGTCATGGGAATATCTGGACACTGGCTGCTCCAGAAAGAGTTACATGCCTATTACTAAACACACATAACAAAGACACTCCAACAGCTTCCTCTCTCTCCAACACCCCTTCTCCCAACTCTACACGCTTCATAAAAATAGGAAAAGTAGAATGTAAATAAGAGGTGCCGTTGCAAAGGTTTATACCTCAATACTTTATCTGATCTGATCTGATTAGCGCCAGGGGCTTAATTACTACGGTAAATTTCCATTAATAATAATACTACGGTACATACTTCATTGGTTTAGGCGTTTAGCTCATAATGGATAACCTATTCCTTTCTGTTGACAATGTGTTAAATTATTTGATACAAGATAATCACAGTAAGTATTATAAATACAGATGATATTTGTATCAACGTGTTGTGTAAGTGTAGCTTGCATCATAACCCTACGGCTAAACAACAATAAATAATTTCATTTAAACAGGCCGAGTACATATTTCTTGCAATTGTATTTTGCGAGAACAAAAATTGCATCGTCATTGTTTGGCTAGTAGTTAAGGAATTACTAAACGACTGATAAAGCCAAATTGGAGTGGAGAAACCTATAGCCTAATCATAGTGCATGCTTTCCCCGAGCTGCTATGGTAGGCTAGTACATGAAATTAACACTAGTACCGTACCGGTATCTATCAAACCTGTTGATTATCGTGCACATAGCTACAGATCATATACAAATAACAATGGTGATCTCAGTAATGTAAAACAATGTTACTAGGCAAAAACCGAAGGGGTAATTGGGACACTAACACTCCTCGCCTATTGAAAGAAGCATTTGCGGAATACCAAAAGAGTAACCCATCCTACTTAAAGTATGGTTAAGTTGTGGATGCGTCTCAAAGTGTTCGTACTTTTAACACAATATATCTAGGCTAATACTATTCAATAATATTTTATAAAATAAATCCCAGACGTTCGATGATGCTACCAGGCGAGATTTGTTTATGAGCGCGGATTCGTTAATTAATTGCCTTCGAGAACCCGTTTTTGTTTGTTTCTTCTTTGTTTTAAACGTACGCCTACCTTATTCAGGAAGCCCTACTAGGATATTGAAGCGTGGACAGCGGTACCCCAGGCTATGTATGGCTGTCAGGTTAGGTTAATACGGGTACTTCCAAAGTTCCATTGAGTTAATCATGTAATGCGAGTCGAGTTGGCGACTTGGATTGGCAGTAGCCATTCGCCGCGAACGTAAACAAACCAACCAGCCTCCGACGACAATAGTCATTAACCTAACTTGACAATCTTACCTAACCTGGGGCTGCCGCCCAGAGGCCCCAGACCCCTGCAGATCTTAAAATTATATACGGTACTGTAGAAGATGACAAATTACTAAAAGAAATACTGCAAGAGTGGAAAACACCCGAAACCGAGCATGGGAACTGCGAGAAAGATCTAGGTGTGTTTGTTAGCAATGATTTGAAGCCTAGAAAACAGTGTATAGGCGTTCGTAATAAGGCAAACAGGATTCTCGGGTTCATCTCTAGGAGTGTGAGTAACAGAACTGCTGATGTTGTCTTAAAACTTTACTTGTCATTAGTGAGACCCCATATGGATTATGCTGTCCAATTTTGGTGTCCTTATTACAGAATGGACATAGATTCATTGGAGAGAGTACAGCGTAGAATGACAAAAATGATCCATAATATTAGAAATCTTCCGTATGAAGAAAGGTTGAAGAAATTAGGTTTACATTCGTTAGAGAGACGCAGAGTTAGAGGGGATATGATAGAGGTGTTCAAGTGGGTTAGTGGGATTAACAAAGGGGACATGACAAATGTACTAAAGCTCAGTGATAGCGAAAGAACTCGTACCAATGGTTTCAAATTAGATAAATTTCGTTTCAGAAAAGATATAGTGGTTTGGTAACAGAGTTGTAGATGGGTGGAATGGACTACCAAGTGCTATAGTGGGATCTAAAACTGTAGGGAGCTTTAAGATAAAATTGGATAAGCATATGGACGAGAAGGGTTGGGTGTGAAGGGGGATCAGCCGGGTTGGGCCAATCAGCGCTCTGCAGACCCCCATAATCCTGCGTTAATCTCTAACCGTTTTGGTAGGATGATCCTCAGGGTATTAGAGTGTTGAGCCTATAATTGGGCTTTGTAATTGATTTGGGGTTGTGTGGGACAGGGATCTGCCTTGCTTAGGCCAATCGGCTTTCTGCAGACTCCCATTTTCTTATGTTCTTATGTTCTTATGTTCTTATGGTCAGTAGGCTAAATGGGTCAACAGAAAACGGGTGCGATGAGTTATGTCGTCGGCGATCGCGTTGATGGATGTCTTAAAATAGGGTTTATTAAAAGTTTAAAACTACCCAAACATACCACAGGCCGAGTCAACATATTCTGTATCCCACGGCAACCGGTTTAGGCCAAATAATTATGTTTCGCTAGTGGGGGGCGTGTTTTTAGATTGTTGATTGTTGTTTAATGTGTAAATATGCATTCCCTACTATTATCACACATCAAAACACTCTATATATATATATATATATATATATATATATATATATATATCTATATATATATATATTATTTTTTTTACCAGATAGCCTATCCTATGGAGTTATTACCGGTAGAAATAGCCTAAACGTAAAAATCAAAAGAATCACAACATAGGCCTAGGCTAAAACAAAACACAGGACAACAAACTTAAGCTTCAAGGCTCAAACATTGGTTAGCCTACCGGTATGTCTAGACAGTCACAATCACCCTAATTTCATTTGCGACGAAAATTATTAAGTTGTAAGTAGGCTATGCTTAGGACTGGGCTTGCCTAGGGTACTAGGCCTATAACACATTCTAGGGTTCTAAGAGTTTCAGGCTAGCCTAGACTAGGCCTATAAAGGAAGTTAGAGCTGTGAACATCGATATAGGAAATCAATAATATTCTAGCCTAGTTTCTGATGGATATAGGCCTAGGCCTAGCCTAAAGTATGAATTAGGCCTATGTAACGAGCTGATCAGTGAACTACCATGCAAACAAAGCGACGCACCGAACTCTCCAAGTCGGCGCTCTACTAGGCTAGCCTAGCCTATATTAAAATTGCACGAATTAATAGTAGGCTACTACCACCGTATTTTAGCTGGTTATTCCGCTTAATATTGATGTCTACAGCTCCAACTTCCTTAGCCTAGCCTGAAACTCGCAAGTGGTCAATTTACACATCTGGCTTGGGAACTAGCCTCTAAAGCTGCTGCAGTAATGTCCGCGCATCTTGCTGCCCAATAACGGCTCTCTGCAGATCTCCAGACATACTAAACTAAAACTTATCTTAGTAGGTCAAGAGTCAAGTAGCTAACCCACCTTTCTTGGCGACTTGATTGCACGGCTGGTAAATTCCCTCAACTCCGTACTTTTCTTTTTGCTTTTTACTCGATTTTCTCCCCACTCGTCTCTCACGCCCGTACTTCGATACCTAGGCTCCTTGTCAGTGTCATAGTTAATACGCCGTCACGTGAAAAGGGCCAAAAATAGCCTAATGCACGTGGGCCAGATCACTTCCGTCACTGTTTACAAATCCGCAAGACTGACGTCACGTGAGAGAGTTTGCTTGGAGCGTTACCATTGGCTCAGACTCGGGGGATGGATGCGGAATTCTCATTGGCTGTTGGTTCATGGGACAGGCTCCCTCTCATCCACCACGCGTTTGAATCGGCCTTCCCTATTTAGTTCTAACCTCAAGTACGGTTTAATAGCTTTAATTCTGAAGAATAGAAACTATTAATTGAAGGAGCAGTAGTTTATTGATTGATATATATATATATATATACTGTATATATATATATATATATATATATATATATATATATGTATATATATATATATATATATATATATATATATATATATATATATATATATATATATATATATACACTGTATATATAATGTCAAATTACACACAGGCATATACAGTATTATATACTTGTATAATTATATATATATATATATATATATATATATATATATCTGTGTAATTTGACATTATGTATACTAATTTATATTTCCATTGTGCCACTGTTTATAAGGTCCCCAAATATCACCACCGCCACTCCGAATCTCCACACTCGGTAGCGCATTTACCAACCTCTGTCGATCACGCTAGATGCCCGACACATTCATCCAATATTACACACTCACAAAAGGTCACATCGCAGTCCCCGCAAATCGCATACAGATATTTCGATGACGTTTATTTAACTCACACACTCTCTCTCTCTCTTCTTTCTAACTCTTTATTGTACAGTCATTTGTCGTGTGTGCGTGCATGCATGTGTGCATGTATATATTTGTATAACTCTATTTACCTTTCAGTACAATTCTCAACACTCAGGGGAACATTGTGGACGAAGGCAATGCAGATATAGAATGAAATCACATAGTACTCAAAAGTCATAACTATGGTTTATGCTAATACTGTAGTGTGGCAGCCAAGCGAGAGCATTTGTGGGAATTGTCACAAAATTGTCACACACAATACTAAAACGCAAAACAATCAATATTAGATATGGAACCCTCATAGGTTTAGCCTTTTGTTGGTTTTGGCAGCCCCAAAGTGTATACTGTAGTAGAGATGTTGACCATTTGACTTGTACTGGTTCCTGTACTTCAACAAATTAGTGGCAATTGGCAACATTTCTTACCAATTTGTAGCATGGTAATAAACTACAGGGACCAGTACAAGTTAAACGGTCAACATTAGCCAAACATACTCTGAATATAAGTTGTTCCACTTGCCCAGATAAGTCATTTGAGACTAGTTTGACATCTCTACCACGGTATAAAGTTTGGGGCAAATATCAGTGTTTCAGATATCAAATGGAAATTAATTGATAAGGGACTGATAAGAACCCAAATAAGCTGAACCTATGATGGTTCTATATATAATTTTGATTGAAATTCACAATTCTTCTACCTAACTGCTTCGCCATAAGGACATTGTAGTTAAAAGCTACATTTGTTAAAACTACATTCTCTTCACGTTCAGTTATCCCTCCCTCCTCTACCACCCCGTTTTATATACAGCTACACACCGGGTCTCTGCAAATTACATCTTCATATATAAGTAATTCAGGTGTCTCCCTCTGTCACTCAGCTTCTGTGGGGTTCTTACGAGAGACAGCCTTTCTCTTGATGTAATATCTCTCTCTCTCTATATATATATATATATATATATATATATATAAATAATGTGCTATCCATTTCTTCCACATTTCTTTAATTAAGCCACTTTCTCCTTCTTTGGTCTCATCCCCCCTCCACCGCATCTCTCTCATAACCGCCTCCACACCCTCCTCCTACTCCCCCACCCCATCTCCTGTTCCACCTATTCCCTCACCCCCTCCTCCTGCTCCACCTACTCCCCCACCCCCCCCCCCCCCTCCTCCTCCACTGTGTTAATATGAGCAGCCTGGGCCCACATCAATAACACGACTTTTCAGCCACTGGTGACTCCCAGATTCACACTAGTACACCCCCCCCCCCCCCCCCCCCCCCTCACTCCTTACTCTCTACCTTGTTTTCTTTCTGCTCTCTCGCTGTAAGGTCTGTGTGCAGTCAATCTATGTATATTATCTCTTCTACTTCATCCTCTCTTCTGTTTTATGATCTCTTCTACTTTTTCTTCTTCTACTTCATCTTCTTTTATTATCTCTTTTTCTTCTAATATCTCTTCTACTTCATCCCATCTTCTGTTTGTATGATCTCTTCTACTTCATCTTCTCTTCTTCTTTTATTATCTCTTCTACTTCATCCTCTCTTATTTTATTGTCTCTTCTACTTCATCCTCTTCTTCTTCTACTTCATCCTCTCTTCTTCTACTATCTCTTCTACTTCATCCTCTTCTTCTTCTACTATCTCTTCTATTCATTATCTCTTCTACTTCATTATCTCTTCTTCTATTATCTCTTCTACTTCATTATCTCTTCTTCTATTATCTCTTCTACTTCATTATCTCTTCTATTATCTCTTCTACTTCATTTTATCTTCTTCTATTATCTCTCCTACTTCATTATCTCTTCTTCTATTATCTCTTCTACTTCATTATCTCTTCTACTTCATTTTATCTTCTTCTATTATCTCTCCTACTTCATTATCTCTTCTTCTATTTCATCTTATCTTCTACTTCATCTTATCTTCTTCTACTTCATTATCTCTTCTTCTATTATCTCTTCTACTTCATCTTCTCCACTTCTTCTACTTCATCGTCTCTTCTACTACTTCATCATCTCTTCTTCTTCTACTATCTCTTTTACTTCATCTTCTCCACTTCTTCTACTTCATCTCTTCTTCTTCTACTTCATCTTCTCTTATTATCTCTTCTACTTCGTCTTCTATTCTTCTTTTATCCTCCTCCCTTCGTCTGCCCCTCCATCTTTTTTTGTCCGTGTCTTCCGGTGGTGACAGATAGGGTTAAGGGGATGTGCGGTAATGATCACTGAGGAGTCGGGGCTGGGGGGGGAGGGGGAGGGGGGGGGGGGGGGTCTTGGAGCCAGGGGTTGGGGGTGAGGGGAGGGGGAGTAGGGCCTTGGAGTCAGGGGTTGGGGGTGAGGGGAGGGGTAGTACGGCCTTGGAGTCAGGGGTTAGGGGTGGGGAGGGGGGAGTAGGGCCTTGGAGTCAGGGGTTAGGGGTGAGGGAGGGGTAGTAGGGTCTTGGAGTCAGGGGTTGGGGGTGAGGGGAGGGGTAGTAGGGCCTTGGAATCAGGGGTTGGGGGTGAGGGGAGGGGGGGAGTAGGGCCTTGGAGTCAGGGGTTGGGGGTGAGGGGAGGGGTAGTAGGGCCTTGGAGACAGGGGTTGGGGGTGAGGGGAGGGCCTTGAAGTCAGTGGTTAGGGGTGAGGGGAGGGGGAGTAGGGCCTTGGAGTCAGGGGTTAGGGGTGAGGGGAGGGGTAGTAGGGCCTTGGAGTCAGGGGTTGGGGGTGAGGGGAGGGGTAGTAGGGCCTTGGAGTCAGGGGTTGGGGGTGAGGGGAGGGCCTTGGAGTGGGGGGTTAGGGGAGAGGGGAGGGGGAGTAGGGCCTTGGAGTCAGGGGTTAGGGGTGAGGGGAGGGGTAGTAGGGTCTTGGAGTCAGGGGTTGGGGGTGAGGGGAGGGGTAGTAGGGCCTTGGAATCAGGGGTTGGGGGTGAGGGGAGGGGGAGTAGGGCCTTGGAGTCAGGGGTTGGGGGTGAGGGGAGGGGAGGGGTAGTAGGGCCATGGAGTCAGGGGTTGGGGGTGAGGGGAGGGCCTTGGAGTCAGGGGTTAGGGGTGAGGGGAGGGGAGTAGGGCCTTGGAGTCAGGGGTTAGGGGTGAGGGGAGGGGTAGTAGGGCCTTGGAGTCAGGGGTTGGGGGTGAGGGGAGGGGTAGTAGGGCCTTGGAGTCAGGCGTTGGGGGTGAGGGGAGGGCCTTGGAGTCAGGGGTTAGGGGTGAGGGGAGGGGGAGTAGGGGCTTGGGGTGAGGGGTTAGGGGTGAGGGGAGGGGTAGTAGGGTCTTGGAGTCAGGGGTTGGGGGTGAGGGGAGGGGTAGTAGGGCCTTGGAATCAGGGGTTGGGGGTGAGGGGAGGGGGAGTAGTAGGGCCTTGGAGTCAGGGGTTGGGGGTGAGGGGAGGGGTAGTAGGGCCTTGGAGTCAGGGGTTGGGGTGAGGGGAGGGCCTTGGAGTCAGGGGTCGGGGGGGAGGGGAGGGGGAGTAGGGCCTTGGAGTCAGGGGTTAGGGGTGAGGGGAGGGGTAGTAGGGCCTTGGAGTCAGGGGTTAGGGGTGAGGGGAGGGGTAGTAGGGCCTTGGAGTCAGGGGTTGGGGGTGAGGGGAGGGCCTTGGAGTCAGGGGTTAGGGGTGAGGGGAGGGGGAGTAGGGCCTTGGAGTCAGGGGTTAGGGGTGAGGGGAGGGTAGTAGGGTCTTGGAGTCAGGGGTTGGGGTGAGGGGAGGGGTAGTGGGGCCTTGGAGTCAGGGGTTGGGGGTGAGGGGAGGGGTAGTAGGGCCTTGGAGTCAGGGGTTGGGGGTGAGGGGAGGGGTAGTAGGGCCTTGGAGTCAGGAGTTGGGGGTGAGGGGAGGGGTAGTACGGCCTTGGAGTCAGGGGTTGGGGGTGAGGGGAGGGGTAGTACGGCCTTGGAGTCAGGGGTTGGGGGTGAGGGGAGGGGTAGTAGGGCCTTGGAGTCAGGGGTTGGGGGTAGTAGGGCCTTGGAGTCAGGGGTTGGGGGTGAGGGGAGGGGTAGTAGGGCCTTGGAGTCAGGGGTTGGGGTTGGGGGTGAGGGGTAGTAGGGCCTTGGAGTCAGGGGTTGGGGTTGGGGGTGAGGGGTAGTAGGGCCTTGGAGTCAGGGGTTGGGGTTGGGGGTGAGGGGTAGTAGGGCCTTGGAGTCAGGGGTTGGGGTTGGGGGTTGGGGGTAGTAGGGCCTTGGAGTCAGGGGTTTGGGGTGAGGGGAGGGGGAGTAGGGCCTTGGAGTCAGGGGTTAGGGGTAGTAGGGCCTTGGAGTCAGGGGTTGGGGGTAGTAGGGCCTTGGAGTCAGGGGTTGGGGGTAGTAGGGCCTTGGAGTCAGGGGTTGGGGGTAGTAGGGCCTTGGAGTCAGGGGTTAGGGGTGAGGGGAGGGGTAGTAGGGCCTTGGAGTCGAGGGCTGGGGGTGAGAAGAGGAGGAAGAGGAAGAAGAAGAAGAAGAGGAAGAGAAGGAGAGCAACTAATAGGACCAGGAGCGGGGGTGAGCATAATAATAAGGATGCTGGGGAGAAAAAGTGCGAACCATAATGGGAAGAGACGAGAGGGGAGAGAGTGAGTGTGTGAGAGAGATAGAGTGAGTCAGAGAGAGAGAACAAAACAAAAGAAAGAGAGAGGGGGAGAGAGAGAGAGAAAGTGAGTGTGTGTGTGAGTTAAAGTGAGAGTTAGTGAGTGAGTGAGAGGGACACAGTGAGAGCGACAAGAGGGGGCGGGGGGAGTTACATAGATGCACTGACCACACAGGCCTTTCGATCCCAGTGAGATGGTCAGCATTTAATTCTGGTGAAGTTGCAAAACCCCCAAAGAGACAAACAAATGAAGAAAAGGATAGCATAGAGAGAGAGAGTGAGAGTGTGGGTGAGAGAGAGAGAAAGAGAGAGTGCGTGTGTGTGTGTGTCTGTGCTCACTCTTCATTACGGAGATGACATTTATAAGACCAGGACGAAGTAGAGACCCTACAGTGTGAGAAATCAGCCAACCTCCGCCATATTGGTACCCTATACTAACAGAAATCGTCCAACCTCCACCATATTGGTACCCTATACTAACAGAGATTGTCCAACCTCCCGCCATCTTGGTACCCTATATCTAATGTTTTGTGGCAGGCCCCAGCCAGGGTTCGAACCCAGGCCAGTAGTGCAGCACTCCAGCACCTAAACCACTAGACCACCGAGGAAGCTTAAGGGGAGGTATTTAGTTTGTTCCCTAGATATCCATCAAGCTTAAAATTACACCCCCTTGAGTCCCTTTCAAGATAAATTTGTACATTTTTCGGTAGAAAAATGTCCCGGCCGAAGGCCGGTTCCTCTTAAATTACAGGCTCGCTATCGCTCGCCAGGATAAAATGGACACCTGAATGGCACGAAAGGTCTTAATGTGGGGTGAAAGTTCTTAAAATCGCTAAACTAATGGGGCAAACGTCTTAAAATCTCAAAAGCAATGGGGCTAAACATGAGGGAGAAAGGGGTCAAGGAAAAAATCCCTCAAGTGGAGATCTCCCCTTAATAGTAGTGGCTTCATTTGGAATTATATCCCATCCACCACCAACCGCTCCGACTCGTGATCTGAGGCGCTTTGAAGGCCTCACTGATACACAAGTAGAGCCCTAATCAAGCAATATTTTTCAGGGTTCGAATCCGGGACAGATACATAGATATATATATATATATATATATATATAATTTAAACACAGGTTATTTTTTTCACATAATATATCTTTACCATATCTTGCGCCCACCGGAAATGCGTAAACCGTAGTAGATAATTCATTAGTTTAAGGGGAGATTTCCACTCGAGGGATTTTTTTTCTCTCGACCCCTTTCTCCCTCATGTTTAGCCTCGTTGCTTTTTTCATTTCAAGTCATTCGCCCCATTAGTTTGGCGATTTTTAAAACTTTCGCCCCATTTCGTTGTTAATTTTAAGACCTTTCGTGCCATTTAGGTGTCCATTATTTCCTTGCAAGCGATAGCGATCCTGCAATTTTAAGAGGAACCAGCCTTCGGCCGGGAAATTTTTCTATCGAAAAATGTACAAATTTATCTTGAAGGGGGTGTTTTACTAAGCTTGATGGAGGTCTAGGGAGGAAACAAAAAAAATATATGAATAAATGAATTAATAGACCCAACAAACGGCCAGCCTCCCCATAAGGAATCCCCATCCTTGTACTGCCAGAGTCACTACCCCACACACCTGGTCGTGTTGGGCTCCCGTAAACCCCCTGCAGTCTTAAGGGGGCCCACCTATCTTTTTTTTTCTCTTTCTCTCCCTCTTTCTTTGGCTTGTATCCATTCGGCCTCATTCAGCCTACTGTTTTAAGACGTTTACCCCCAACCAGGTGTCAATATTTTGCTGGCGAGCCAGCATACTTATATTTTTTTTTTGACAGCAAGCTAAATATGTGCATTATTCGATAGAAGAATGTGGATTTCTCTATACGATTCTGGGAAAAAAAATCGACACCTGGATGGGGATAAACGTCTTATAACACTTAGCTGAATGGGGCCGAATGGATACAAGCCAGAGAAAGAGAGAAAAAGAGAGAAAGAGAAAACAAAAGCGGGTGACTCCCCTTACTGTTTCTTCCCGATGCCACATAAAGCACTGACGGTAGAGAGGACCGTAGTACTAAACTGACGGTAGAGAGGACCGTAGTACTAAAGTGCCTTGGGAAAATTGACCACTTGCGAGTTTTGGTCTATAAAGAAGTTGGAGCTGTAAACATCAATATTTAGGAGCAATACTTAAATTACATGTATTTGGTGATGGATAGATATTGTGCTGAAACCGATTACATGTATTTATTAATGCACTACAACCGTCTTTTAGCTGGTAATATCGATGTCTACAGCTCCAACTTCCTTATAGCCTGAAACTCGAAAGTGGTCAATTGATCTACCATTGTACGAATAACATAGGGGGTCCACGAATAACACAGGGGGTCCACGAATAACATAGGGGGTCCACGAATAACATAGGGGGTCCACGAATAACACAGGGGGTCCACGAATAACACAGGGGGTCCACGAATAACATAGGGGGTCCACGAATAACACAGGGGGTCCACGAATAACATAGGGAGTCAACGAATAACATAGGGAGTCAACGAATAACATAGGGAGTCAACGAATAACATAGGGAGTCAACGAATAACACAGGGGGCCACGAATAACACAGGGGGCCACGAATAACACAGGGGGCCACGAATAACACAGGGGGCCACGAATTCTTACGAGTGGGGTAGAGAGTATGGCATCCGAGTGTCACACGAGCGCTTTTCCCGGCAATTTTCGATGAGCAATTTTTTTTCGTACTATGTTGAGGCTCTTTCTCATTGGCATCGGAATGTAGACTGAAGGTAAATGTTAGGTGGCTGAATTCTGAGGTAACTGAGATTTTGAAGCTGCCACACTACAATTGCTCGTGAAAATTGACGGAAAAAGCGCTCGTGTGACACCGCCTTAAAGGAGGTGAAACAGAGGATAGTGGTAGAGGAGAGGGTTATGGTTTCCTTTGTTTGTTTGTTAGGCTAATCCTGTGAAAACCCACCTTCTCAACCCCTGACGGCACGGGTCCTTACATTTTCGAGAAAAAAAAACATCCATTAGTTCCCCTTCTAGATTAATTTGTACATTTTTCAGCAGAAAAATATCCCGGCCAATGGCCGGTTCTTCCAAAACTGCAGGCTCACTATCGTTCGCCAGGAAAAAAAAGTACCACCTAAATAGCACGACAGGTCTAAATATTGACAAAGAAATGAGGCGAAAGGTCTAAAAATCGAGGTGGAAACATTTTAAAATCTGAAAACTAATGGGGCTAAACATGAGGGAGAAAGTGATCTAGCCAAACGACCCATCTCCCCTACAGGGTTCACATTGTGCCAGAGCTTTAGCCCCCTAGACCACCCCAGCTGCCTTTCTTGACTATTTGCTCCCTCCTCCACCCCAATTAACACTGAGACTGATTCTTTCTCCTCCCCCCCTCCCTCCCTCCCCCCTCACATTCCTCTTATTGATTTTGTCTTAAGTGGCGCCATTAATCCTCCTTCCCTCCCTCCACCCCGTCATCACTCCCTCTCCATTTCCATATTTCCTCCTCCCTCGCCCCCCCCCCTCTCTCTCCCTCCCTCCACCCCGTCATCACTCCCTCTCCATTTCCATATTTCCCCCTCCCCCCTCACTCTCTCTCCTCCCCCTCTCTATCTATCCATCTATTTATCTATCTAGCGACTATCTACTACCAGCGTCGCCTTCGAATAAACCGTAAGTTCTTTGACACACTAACTCACTCTCGGTAACACACTCACTCTCGGTAACACACTCACTCGCGGTAACACACTCACTCTCGGTAACACACTCTCTCACTTCCTCTTCATTGTATGTAGACGATCTCCTTGGAATGAACTGCATAAGGTCTTTGATATATTAAAGGTCTGTGTGGTCACTGTATCTATGTAAATCTCTCTCTCTCTCTGTGTTGGTGGGTGGGGAGAGAGCCTTCCACTCTACTATCCTTGTCTTAAGGGGAGATATCGACTTGAGGGATTTTTTTCTGGACCCCTTTCTCCCTCATGTTTAGCCCCATTGCTTTTGAGATTTTAAGACAGTCGCCCCATTAGTTTGGCGATTTTAAGAACTTTCGCCCCATTACCGTCAATTTTAAGACCTTTCGTGCAATTTAGGTGTCGATTTTATCCTGGCGAGCGATAGCGAGCCTGTAATTTAAGAGGAACCGGCTTTCAGCCGGGAAATTTTTCTACCGAAAAATGTACAAATTTATCTTGAAAGGGGCTCAAGGGGGTGTAATTTTAAGATTGCTGGAGGAAGGCCGGAGTAAATAGTAGGGATTGCAAAGTCTGTGTATCTATGTAACTCTCTCTCTCTCTCTCACACACACACTCTCTCTCTCTCTCCTTCCTGGCTTCCTTCCATTTCCTGAGTCACCCCTCCAAAGCTCTCTCCAATTTGCCTGCCTGCCATTTGAACACAACACAGATTACGTTTTCCTTTTCTGTTTCTGTATCAAGAAATTCAAGGTTTTCTGGACCCCTTTCGCCCTCATATTTAGCCCCATTACTTTTGAAATCTTTTTACAATTCGCCCTATTAGTTATAATACAGATAAAACCTCCCCCTTAAGGAGAGGTATTTAGTTTCTTCCCTAGAACTCCATCAAGCTTGACATTACACCCCCTTGACCCCCTTTCAAAATAAATTTGTACATTTTTCGGTAGAAAAATGTCCCGGCCGAAGGCCGGTTCCTCTTAAATTACAGGCTCGCTATCGCTCGCCAGGAAAAAATCGACACCTAAATGGCACGAAAGGTCTTAAAAGTGACATAAATGGGGTGAAAGTTCTTAAAATCGCCAAACTAATGGGGCGAACGTCTTAAAATCTAAAAACCAATGGGGCTAAACATGAGGGAGAAAGGGGTAAAGAAAAAAATCCCTCAAGTGGAAATCTCCCCTTAAGTTCTGCGAGTGAGCCTGTATCTCTCACATACTCTACATTACAGACACTGTAGTAAGAGAGACAGGCCATAATCTGGACGCCATTTTGGGGCTCATTTATACAAACCACCAGGTTTTATTCTTGAAGGAAGGCTCTTCAAGAAACCTCCCCCCCCCACACGCTTAACCCTTTCACGCTCATATGACGCAGAGATTGCCAGATTAGCAATAAGAAATAGTTCTCTCTCTTATAATTACCTCTCCAAAATTAGTTTTCTGCCCACAGCTAACTCAAAGACAACTGCAGAGGTTGAAGTAACTAAACTAAAGGTTTCTAAATACCCCTGATGGTAACAAAGGCTTTAAAGTATCCCCAATAGGCTCAACACAGCTAACTCAAAGACAACTGCAGAGGTTGAAGTAACTAAACTAAAGGTTTCTAAATACCCCTGATGGTAACAAAGGCTTTAAAGTATCCCTAATAGGCTCAACACAGCTAACTCAAAGACAACTGCAGAGGTTGAAGTAACTAAACTAAAGGTTTCTAAATACCCCTGATGGTAACAAAGGCTTTAAAGTATCCCCAATAGGCTCAACACAGCTAACTCAAAGACAACTGCAGAGGTTGAAGTAACTAAACTAAAGGTTTCTAAATACCCCTGATGGTAACAAAGGCTTTAAAGTATCCCCAATAGGATCAACACAGCTAACTCAAAGACAACTGCAGAGGTTGAAGTAACTAAACTAAAGGTTTCTAAATACCCCTGATGGTAACAAAGGCTTTAAAGTATCCCTAATAGGCTCAAATTCGCGTCATATGTCGGAGAGGGTTAAAACCTATTCTGGTACTCCCTTAGTATGCATCCCTAGTATGGGTTCTCCATCTTGAACCCCCCCACCCACCCACTCCCGCTTAAAATCTATTCTGGCACCCCCTTAGTATGCATGCCAAGTATGGGCTCTCCATATTGAAAATTGAGGGAGTAGTTCGTGAACAAACAGATCAACAGACAGAAAGTGCCCAATTAATTGATATAATATAGTGGATTGCATCACCTGTTATCAAATATGTGTTTTATTATTAATGTCTAATTGCTTCTGTAAACACACATATACACATACACACATACAGCATATAATCGTTCTCTCTCTCTCTCTCTGTCACTTTACACACACACACAATCTCTCTCTCTCACACTCACAACTCTCACACATACACACACTCTCACTTTCTCTCTCTCTCTGTAATTATCCCATCATTCCTGGTGTTTTTGAGTCGCCTCCCCCCCCGCTAACTGGCCGGATCGCCGCTGTTCCCAGGCACAAAGACCAGTCCTAACTAAGGCAATTACCGGGCAGAGAGAGAGAGAGAGAGAGAGAGAGAGAGAAGGGGGGGGGGGGAGGTAGAGGCTAGAGGTTGGTGGAGAGGAAAGATGTAATGGGAGAAGGAGGAGGGGGGGGGGGGGTTAGATTGCTGTAACGAGATGGTATATATATATGTATATATATATATATATATATATATATATATTGTTACGCATCTGGCCCTCAGTTGCTTAGAGACGGTATACGGAAATAATTACTAATAGAAATGCACCTTGTCTCTCCAAACAACACCACGACGCAACAGGTAAGAGCTTTATGAACGCTTCCAGGGTCTTCTCAGGGCTTAAGGTGCACACTGCCCTGCTCCTATTCTGAATAAGAAGTAGAACAGAAATAATCATGTAACTTACTAGCTACGAGAACTCGAAACCAACACCGGGATTAGCAATGCTGGGTTGGATAATCAAAACAGTTAAATACATAAGATACCAGCAGACATCAACGACAAAGAAAGAGTGCAAATGTACTTCGAGCATAACAGGCTATGCGCGCCCTCGACAATACTAAACCGTGCGCAAACCAGCCAACGGTAATCCACTCTCAACCCAAGAGAATTCCACATATTGTATACGTATAATAATGGTCTAACAATACAAGGCAGTGTCCTAATATGACTACTAACCTCGGGGTGATATTAGTGGAAACAAGTTGTCCTGACCACCTCTAATATCAGACCAATATATCCTGCTTCAACCTGGGACCCCCAGTGAGTTACCGCCCAAACAATGAACTCTTAGAGTCCACCACCCACACTCACTTAACTATGGGGGGGGGGGGTCCAGACTGAAGCTGGATTCCTAATTAATATTAAACACTCCGTTGCCTCAGTTCGAAACCCGAGATAGGGAACACACAAGTGCTGGGGCAGAACCGTCAAGGCTGTTACCGGGTCCTAAGCACGAACACCGGGGAAAATATGTAGGGGTTGTGGATGTGTGTGTGTGTGTGTGGACTGTCTATGGGATTACCAGTGCTTATTAGTAAGGACCCCGGCAAACCTCCCAGCTCTTCCCTACCACGAATTCCGAAGTCAAGCCACCGGAGGTACAGAACATATAAAACAAAGGGAAATATAATAAAATGCTGATCAGAGGAAAGGAATAATAAAAAGGAAGAAAGGAATGTCTAGAATTCTCTGTTAATTACGTTACGTTACTCTTATGCAAGCAAGGAAAATTAAACAGGGGCAGCCTGGTGTGCCACAAGAGAGAGCTATCACCACCTATACTGTCTGGCCGCCCACGAGAGAATGAGGGGACCGGATGTTGCAGAGCACCGCGGAGGCCAGTCTCAAACGAAGGGGTTGCAAAATCTCACCACACGATATAAGACTAAGACACTTCACAAGAATAACTTATACTAAAGTATTCCTGTGTTAACAACTTAACTAAAACAGTGTGGCAGAGAAAATAAAGTACATCTTTATATTGTAACACAAGTGAACTTGCAATGATCAAATAATTACTTAAACTCGTGTTGCTTAGCAACCTTACCTCCCGCGAGGCAAGAGCAACAATCTTTCAACACCTCCCTCGCCAGCCACACTAGCTAGCAAACTACACGTTGCAGCTTAACTAACAACTGGTTAGACGAAACTGATAACACTCTATGGGCTCATTCTACACAAATGTTTTATTGAGACAAAAATGCTTAGAGGCACAGCAAAACTAGTCATGTGTAATTGGAAGGGTATCGGAGTGAAACTCACAATACCAGGTCTTTCGAATAGACTTGGCACAGCTCATCTGAAGACAGCTAGGCGCCACTACCGTCTACCTACTCCTAAAAGACCCTGGTCATTGTGACAATATATATATATATATATATATATATATATATATATATATATATATATATATATATATATATATATATATATATATATATGCCAGTGTAGCGTTTATGTTCAACATAGAGCCTTATTTGCACCATGTATTATCATAGCGATAAAGTCTCATGGATAGGGTAATTAGTTTGTGCTCATATGTAAAGGTGCTCATAAAGTTCGTGGAGGTCCGGCCGGCGTCGTGGGTAGGTTTTCTGGTTTGCTCCATCTTTAGGTTGCTTTGATGACTGGTAGGGGTGAGGTGGTCAACTGACTCCAACTAGAAGTTGGTAGAACTACTCATACCGTTGCTGAGATACTCAAGCTTAACCCGATAGAGTTACTCATAACGGGGGTTAAATACCTTTTAACCAAGAAGAGGGGGGGGGGGCAGATGCTCACACCGTTGGCCGAGATGCTCGGGCCTGAATGAGATGCTCA
>CM064556.1:14732370-14737370 GCA_032716605.1 Paralithodes platypus | reverse complement strand
GAGGTATGCGCTCTACCGGTCACCTCTTAAATTGAATCACTTCTTCCTTGGCACATAAAATCGGTTCACAACGTTTTGAGATATCTTGTTTACGGACAGACAGACATCAAGACAAAAATATAATAACTAACTCTGTCAACCCTTTCTCTCCCACCGTTCCTTCCTAAACTACATAAAATCGTTTAATGTTAGCCGGAATTAACCCTTTCAAGATCCAATACGCATTTCATTTTCTGTTTTCTGGTGATTGTTAGACGGTTATATACAGATTAGGAAGGCTATATGGAAGTCAGAGGGTTGATGGAGACAGTCTTTACCCTTCTAATACCCGAAGAACCTTCCTAAGCTGCATAAAATCGTCTAATGATAGCCAACATATTAAACTGCTAAAACGCGTCAGAGCTTCAAACACAACACCCTGGGCCCGAAACAGACGAAGGCGAGAGCAGATGGAGTAGTTATGATGAAGTTAGAAAAATAAAAAATAAAGTCAGACACAGATATAAATATTGTCATTGGAAACACTCCATCACCATCGAGATTTTGTTATAATTATGCATTTGTTATTATTAACCCTCTCCGACATATGACGCGATTGTGAGCCTATTGGAGATACTTTAAAGCCTTTGTTACCATCAGGGGTATTTAGAAACCTTTAGTTTAGTTACTTCAACCTCTGCAGTTGTCTTTGAGTTAGCTGTGTTGAGCCTATTGGGGATACTTTAAAGCCTTTGTTACCATCAGGGGTATTTAGAAACCTTTAGTTTAGTTACTTCAACCTCTGCAGTTGTCTTTGAGTTAGCTGTGTTGAGCCTATTGGGGATACTTTAAAGCCTTTGTTACCATCAGGGGTATTTAGAAACCTTTAGTTTAGTTACTTCAACCTCTGCAGTTGTCTTTGAGTTAGCTGTGGGCAGAAAACTAATTTTGGAGAGGTAATTATAAGAGTGAGAGAACTATTTCTTATTGCTAATCTGGCAAACTCTGCGTCATATGTGCGTGAAAGGGTTAATGTTGTCAATCGTCTCTTTTAGCTTAGTAAATACAAAACCATATGTGCGTGAAAGGGTTAATGTTGTCAATCGTCTCTTTTAGCTTAGTAAATACAAAACATCTCCAGACGTTTTTTTCTCTCTCGGTAGTTTATAAATAGTTTAACTTGTACTGAATATTCACAAAAGCTTCAGTTGGAGCCATTTGTAAGTGGGCGTGTCCTAAATAATAGTTTGTTTATCCGTTGCAATGTAACTCGAGCAATGAGCTGGTAACGGATTGAATTGACCGTCAGCTCCGTTAAGGGGAGATCTCCACTCGAGACATTTTTTTCTTGACTCCTTTCTCCCTCATGTTTAGCCCTATTGCTTTTCTAATTTTAAGACGTTCGCCCCATTATTTTCACGATTTTAAGAACTTTCGACCCATTTCTGTCAATTTTAAGACCTTTCGTGCCATGTAGGTGTCGATTTTATCCTGGCGAGCGATAGCGAGCCTGTAATATAAGAGGAACCGGCTTTCAGCCGGGACATTTTTCTACCGAAAAATGTACAAATTTATCTTGAAAGGGGGTCTAGGGGGAGTAATTTTAAGCTTGATGGAAGTCTAGGGAATCAACTAAAAACCTCCCCTTAACACTGGCTATTGGTCTTTTAGGAGCTAACTCAATAATAGATGGTTTAGAAAATGGTCCTTTGTTGTCTTTGAGTTAATTATTATTATTTATTTTCTCTGTTTGGGAGGGCCATTTTTGTCTTTAAGAGTTTATTATTATCATTTTATTTTTTCTGTTTGTGAGATTCCGAAGTTTCATCAGGACGAACTCTCCCCGTCTTCCGTACCCTCCGTCGCCGTCTCTTCCGTCTGTTGCTGCTCTTCGTCTTCCCGGGCCGCTGACGTCTGCTGGGGGCTGTGCGGCGAGGCGTGTGAGTCTGCTCTCTGCGGTGGCGGCAGGGTAGCAGGAGCAGACGTGGGAGCAGATAATGGCGCAGATGGTGGTGAAGATAATGCTGCAAAAGGTGGTGCAGATGGTGGTGGTGAAGAAGGACTTTGATGTCCGTCTGGGGAAGCAGGTAGCGGAGGAGGTGGAAGCGGTGAGGAAGGGTTGCGAGCGTGGACTTTCGGCGGTGGCGTATGAGTGGCAGCCAAGGACACTCTACTGGGGGAGGTGGGAACTTGAGTATTAGCATAAGCCGGGGATCCTCTGTTGACTGGGGTGCCTATCACTCTGTTATTGACCGTTGGTGTACCGGGTCTGTTGATGTTGTTGTTTGTGATGGAGGGGGGCGAGGAGGGGTGGCTGAGGCGAGAGATGCTTTTGTAGATGGAGGTGTCGGAGTGATGGTGTGGTGGTGGGGTGGTCTGACTGGCGGTGGTGGTGGCGGTGATGGCTGGTGTTGATTTGTGGTGGTACGAAGGTGGTGGTGTGGCTGGTGTTGATTTGTGGTGGTGCGAAGGTGGTGGTGTGGCTGGTGTTGATTTGTGGTGGTGTGAAGGTGGTGGTGTGGCTGGTGTTGATTTGTGGTGGTGTGAAGGTGGTGGTGTGGCTGGTGTTGATTTGTGGTGGTGCGAGGGTGTTGGCAGTGGTGGTGTGGGTGGTGTTGATTTGTGGTGGTGTGATGGTGTGGGTGTTGTTGACTTGTGGTGTGTTGGTATTGGTGGTGTTGACTTGTGATGCACCACCGTGACGCCTTTATAACTTGGCATCACCACTTCCTTAATAACGATGTGGTCTAGGGTGGTGGTGGTGGTGGTGGTGGTGGGGATGGAGAAAGAAGGCTCCGGGCGAGAGGGAGAGGAAGGCCCCGTCTCCTCGCTACTGCTGTTGCTGCTTGACAGGTCACTGGCTGCCCAGGTGCTTGGCTGAGGGAGAGAGAAACAAAATGGATGAGTGGCGATCATTTATTATAGTCTACACCTTGTTCCAAGTAGCTAGGCCAGAAATCGTGAACCCTAACCTCTTTAACTCAAAAAGGGCTGGACCAAATGGGCTGCAGATTTCCACCCTTAATCCCTGGCTGACCCTTCCCAAATGGGCTGCAGATTTCCACCCTTAATCCCTGGCTGACCCTTCCCAAATGGGCTGCAGATTTCCACCCTTAATCCCTGGCTGACCCTTCCCAAATGGGCTGCAGATTTCCACCCTTAATCCCTGGCTGACCCTTCCCAAATGGGCTGCAGATTTCCACCCTTAATCCCTGGCTGACCCTTCCCAAATGGGCTGCAGATTTCCACCCTTAATCCCTGGCTGACCCTTCCCAAATGGGCTGCAGATTTCCACCCTTAATCCCTGGCTGACCCTTCCCAAATGGGCTGCAGATTTCCACCCTTAATCCCTGGCTGACCCTTCCCAAACGGGCTGCAGATTTCCACCCTTAATCCCTGGCTGACCCTTCCCAAATGGGCTGCAGATTTCCACCCTTAATCCCTGGCTGACCCTTCCCAAATGGGCTGCAGATTTCCACCCTTAATCCCTGGCTGACCCTTCCCAAATGGGCTGCAGATTTCCACCCTTAATCCCTGGCTGACCCTTCCCAAATATTAGCTAGACTACTCTAGTTATTTGTGAGTCATAGAGATTAAGGGGAGGTATTTAGTTTGTTCCCTAGACCTCCATCAACCTTAAAATTACACCCCCTCGAGTCCTTTTCAAGATAAATTTGTACATTTTTCGGTAGAAAAATGTCCCGGCCCAAGGCCGGTTCCTCTTAAATTACAGGCTCGCTATCGCTCGCCAGGATAAAATAGACACCTGAATTGCACGAAAGGTCTTAATATGGGGTGAAAGTTCTTGAAATTGCTAAACTAATGGGGCAAACGTTTTATAATATCAAAAGCAATGGGGCTAAACATGAGGGAGAAAGGGGTCAAGAAAAAAATCCCTCAAGTGGAGATCTCCCCTTAAGTGAGTTTGCAGTGCATAGAAAGATAGCTTAACCAAAATTTATAGCTTCGCTTGAACTGTATTTTAGCTGGTAATTCCGATAAAACATTGATGTCCACGGCTCCAACTTCCTTATAGCCTGAAATTCGCAAGTGGTTAATAATTAATGATTACCCCTAATTACCTGTGAAGGGCTGGTGGGGGCGCTGCCATGCTCACTCACTGGGGGGTGGTGGGGGGTCACCATATCAGCGTCTCCGGTTGCACCCTGCAGAGAAAGGTTAAGGGGAGGTATTTAGTTTGTTCCCTACGTTTTCATCAAGCTTAAAATTACACCCCCTAGACCCCCTGTTCTAAGATTAAATTTGTAACATTTTTCGGTAGAAAAATTTCCTCGGCCAGAGGCCGGTTTGCTCTTCAAAAAATTACAGGCTCGGCTAATCTGCTCGCTCAGGAAAAAATCGACCAACCCTTAATGGCACGAAAGGTCTTAAAATTTGGACGAGAAATAGGGCAAAATGTCTTAAAATGTCAAAACTACTAATGGCGAACGTCTTGAAAATCCTCCAAAGCAATGGGGTGGGGGGGGGCTAAACATGAGGGAGAAACGGGTCCAGAAAAAAAATCCCTCAAGTGGAAAGCTCCCCTTAAAGATTCGGTTTAATAGGGGGAGGGAGGTTTTATGTGTACATACATATATTTGTTTTTTAAATTTGTAAACCAAACATTTATTATAGAGAGTTGATTTAGTGTTCAAATGTGTACTGTGCTTTGTTATTAGCATTGGGAAGTTAGGCTCTCCTACACACACAGAGAACACACACTAACACAAACCACATACACACACAGTAACACCCCCCTCCTCCCCCCCCCCCACACACACACACAGTAAAGTTAAGATAAAGGTGAGAGGTGAAAATGTGTGGCACTTAACACTAGATACTGACCCCCCCCCCCCCCTCCCAGCACTACTGGGCCCCCTCCTACTCATACTCTCAACTCCACACTCCTCCCTAACTTTCTCACACAGACACTCTCTCGCTCACACTCTCACTCTCACAGACACTCTCTCACTCCCACTCTAATTTTTTTTTTTTTTATAAGACACTCTCACTCCCACACA
>CM064556.1:14697929-14732270 GCA_032716605.1 Paralithodes platypus | reverse complement strand
ACACATACCTTACGATCCAAAACGAGGGTGGTCAGAGACTTAATTCAAGTAGAGATGGAATGTACAGAGAGAGCGACGGAGAGAGAAGGGAGAGGAGATGAGAGAGAGATGAAGAGGAGATGAGGAGCGTGACGGAGAGAGCGAGAGAGAGTGGGAGAAGGAGAGAGAGAGAGGAGAAGAGGAGGAAGGAAGAGGAGACGAGATGCGGAGGAGAGGATGAGAGGCGAGAGAGAGAGAGAGAGAGAGAGAGAGGGGGGGGGGGGATTGGACTGTTATCAATATCGGACGAATGGAAATGAGAGAGAGTGGAAGATCCCCATCTCGTGATTCGAACAGAGGAAAATAAAGGAACATTTATATCATATACGGAAATTGTCATGCATGGAATTGACCACTTGAGAGTTTCAGGCTATAAGGAAGTTGGAGCCGTGAACATCGATATTAAAGAGAAATGCAATAATAACGTGGGTTTCTGATTGATATAAAGTATGATCAATTTGGTTTTGTGTGTTTATATAATATTATGTATTATGACCGTGTTTTAGCTGATCTTAGCGGGTCTTCTTGGCCAAATTAACCCATGCACAGCGGGGAACGTATGGATAGATTTCCGTGAAATCAAGCCAAATATGCAGGGGGCATACCTATGCGCTTTGTAGTTCCTGCACTCAAATATGCTCCTAGGGTAAAGTAGTAGTACCGAGATACGTGGGGTCTATGTATAAGGTTGTGGGGTCTACGTATAAGGTTGTGGGGTCTACGTATAAGGTTGTGGGGTCTACGTATAAGGTTGTGGGGTCTACGTATAAGGTTGTGGGGTCTACGTATAAGGTTGTGGGGTCTACCGTATAAGGTTACGTATAAGGTTGTGGGGTCTACGTATAAGGTTGTGGGGTCTACGTATAAGGTTGTGGGGTCTACGTATAAGGTTGTGGGGTCTACGTATAAGGTTGTGGGGTCTACGTATAAGGTTGTGGGGTCTACGTATAAGGTTGTGGGGTCTATGTATAAGGTTGTGGGGTCTACGTATAAGGTTGTGGGGTCTACGTATAAGGTTGTGGGGTCTACGTATAAGGTTGTGGGGTCTACGTATAAGGTTGTGGGGTCTACGTATAAGGTTGTGGGGTCTACGTATAAGGTTGTGGGGTCTACGTATAAGGTTGTGGGGTCTACGTATAGGCCAGAACACTAACTTTCTACCACACATTTTATTCCCGTATTTCCGTATTTTTCCTGGAGAGCAATAGTGAGCCTGTAAATAAGGAGGTACTGGTCTTTGGTCGGCACAATTTTCTACCGAAAAATGTAGAAATTTATCTCGAAGGGGGGTCTTGGGGTGTGTTTGTTTAAGCTTGATAGAGGTCTAAGGAGCAAACTACCCCCTCCCCCCCTTTAAAGACCACAACGATTAGGCTTCACACTGACAACCCCCCCTCCCCTCCCGCTTCCCCCCCAAACCCAGCCCAAAGTCAGGTCAAATGGGAGAACCAATTACTATACAGCTTCTGCCGAGACCTGCCTTCTGATTGGTGGAGAGGCCGCAGGGTTGTGTGGCAGCTCTGATTGGTTGATTGACTGGCTGATGCTGGTCTGATTGGTGGGTCGGCCTGTGTGTGTGTGTGTGTGTGGATAATAGTGTGTGTGTGTGTGCGTGTCTAGTAGTGTGTGTGTGGGTGGGTGGGGGGGGGAGAGGGGTACTAGTAGTAGTAATAGTGTGTGTGTGGGTAGTAGTGTGTGTGTGTGTGTGTGTGTGTGTGTGTGTGTGTGTGTGTGTGTGTGTGTGTAACGGCTGTCACGTTCTAAAGTGGTTCTGCCAGTCGGTGTGTCTTTCTCGTGTCTGTCAGTCTGTCTGTCTGTCTGTCTGTCGTGGAGTAACCCGTGTTCTCGTATGTATGTATGTATGCGTACGTGTGTGTGTGTGTGTGTGTGTGTGTGTTTGTTCTACATATACATTATATAAGGTGTGTTAGACTACAGTACATGTATTCTCGTATTTCAAGCTTTTTTCAGGACCCCCTTCTCCCTCATGTTTATCCCCGTACGTTTTAAGATATTCGCCTCATTAGTTTGGCGATTTTAAGACCTTTCGTGCCATTATGGTGTCAATCTTTTTCCTGGCGAGCCTGCAATTTAGGCGGAACCGGCCATTTTTTCACCGAAAAATGCATAAACTTATCTCGAAGAGGGGTCTTGGAGGTGTTTTAATTTTAATATATTTATTTATATATATTGTTTTCAGCTTGATGGAGGTCTAGGGTGGCAACTAAAAATATATTGTTTTCAGCTTGATGGAGGTCTAGGGTGGCAACTAAAAATATATTGTTTTCAGCTTGATGGAGGTCTAGGGTGGCAACTAAAAATATATTGTTTTCAGCTTGATGGAGGTCTAGGGTGGCAACTAAAAATATATTGTTTTCAGCTTGATGGAGGTCTAGGGTGGCAACTAAAAATATATTGTTTTCAGCTTGATGGAGGTCTAGGGTGGCAACTAAAAATATATTGTTTTCAGCTTGATGGAGGTCTAGGGTGGCAACTAAACATAATTATATATAAACAATTAAACACATACATGCACACAGTAAGTCAATTAATAAACAAACACACACAAATCTCCCCTCAAACCAAAACAGCCTAGTCGAAGTCACTCCTAACCTTTTTCTGATCACGTTTGGTGTGTGTGTGTGTGTGTGTGTGTGTGTGTGTAAGATAGATTGTACACCACTTTGTAACTGTCACCTTAATAAAAAAACAAAAACAAAAAAACAAAAAAACAAAAAAAAAACACACAGGAAAGGAAAAAAATTGAAGACAAAAGTGTGTGTGTGTGTCACGTGATCTATGGGGGTGACAGGCGTAAAAAATCGCCTCTCATCTGCCTTGACAGCTTTGGTTGTCATATTGGACTTATAAACACTATACTTATTACACTTATATAGCCGGTCTTGGGGGTTATTAGGATAGTCTGTATATTCATCATTGAGGCTTTTGATTGGGTTTGCCATTTTTCGAGCATTGGATTTTAGTTCGTCCCCTGTCTTAAAAACTTCCTAAAAAAAAAAATAAAAAAAATATAATAATAATAATAATAATAATAATAATAATAATAATATAACTAACCCAGAGTCCCAGACCCTCTTCAAAATATTGTTTTACATTTTTCAATAGAGAAATTTTCTTTTAATTTACAGGCTTGGTATCTAGAAAGTAATGGATCGGGGGGATGGGCTTATTAATTTCCTCATGATGTATCTTTTCATAATTCATTTAGTTTCCCCCCTAGACCTCCATCAAGCTTCAAATATACCACCCAAGACCCTCCTTCAAGATAAATTCAAGTAAATTTAAGAGAAACCGGTTTCTCTTAAAATACAGGCTCACTATCGCTGGCCAGGAAACCCGACACCTAAATGACACGAAAAGTCTTATTATTGACAAATATTGAGAGCGAAAACTCTTAAAATCGACAAACTAATGGGGCTAAACATGAGGGAGAAAAGGGACTAGAAAAACGCTACATCTCCCCTTAACCCATTCAGAATTCCATGACGTATTCTTGCATTGCACTGTGTGTGTCACTACTATAGGTTACCAGTTATTCCACACTTCACTTCATTATTCCACACTTCACTTCATTATTCCACACTGTCCACTCGTTCCTCTTATTCCACTTCACTTCATTTTCTGAGTTACCTTCATATATACCTTTCACTTCCGAACCCTACTCTTCACTCCCCCCTCCTTCTGTCCCTCCCTCCCGCCCCTTCCAATACCTACTCGTCCTCCCACTCGCCCACCCTCCCTTCCAATACCTACTCGTCCTCCCACCCCCCCACCCCCCCTCCTTCCAATACCTTACTCATCACTCCCATTACAATTTCCCCGTGTTCTAACCCTAGCATTTAAAGGTCCCCTATATGTCATTCACTCGACTTGGGTAACTTGTCCCCCCCCCCCCCCCCCCCCCCCCTTCTCTACCCTCCCCACACCAATAATACCCACACTCCGATTCCATCCTCCACCTTACCCGCTTCTCTATTTTAACCTCCCCTCCCTCTCAACCACTTCTTTACCCTCCCCTCCCCTCCCCTCCCTATCTCCCACTTCTCTCCCCCCCCCACGCCTTCCTACCTCCTTCCCTTCCCTTCCCTTCCCCACCTTACCCGCTTCACTGTTAACCTCCCCTCCCCTACCTCTCAATCACTTTACTACCTTCCCCTCCCCACCCCACCCCCTCCTCTAACCTCCCGCTAGCCCCCCCCCCCTTCCCCTACCCCGTTTCAATCACTTCCCCCCCCCCTTTCATTTGTCAAACTCAGTCCTTTTTTTCCTCCCCACCTTCCTTCATACCCCCCCCCCCCACCTTCTCCCATCATGCTCCTGCGTCACCCCCCCCCCCCTCCTCCTTGCTTGCCCCCTATCCCTCCTCTCCCCTCCTCTCAATGCCTTCCTATCCCCTCACCCCTTCCTCCCCCCCTACCCTTAATGTCTTCCTCTACCCCACCCCTTCTCTCTCCCTCCCCCTCCCCTGCTCCACTCTCACTTTCCCCTCACCCCCCCCACCCGCCCCTCCTCACCCCTCACCTCAATCTCGGGAAGTAACGTGGAAATCGATATTATCCTTCCGTCTCTCCTTCTTCTTCTTCCAATTCCTTTCACTGACCCACCCATTCTCCTCTCTCTCTCTCTCTCTTGCTCGCTCTATCAAATTATAATCAATCAATTACATCTTTTACTTTATATGAAACACTTAATTGATGACATGATTCGAGCTACCACATAATTTATTCTCTCTCTCTCTCTTGCTCGCTCTATCAAATTATAATCAATCAATTACATCTTTTACTTTATATGAAACACTTAATTGATGACATGATTCGAGCTACCACATAATTTATTCTCTCTCTCTCTCTTGCTCGCTCTCAAATTATTATCTATCAATATCATGTTTTACTATATATGAAACACTTAATCTCTCTCTCTCTCTCTCTCGTCCACAGGTTCTCTGATTGACAACTTGACACGTAACTGATGCTGGGGAGAGAGAGAGAGAGACTGTAAGGACTGAAAGATGATAGAGATGGATGGTGTGGTAATGTGAGTCAGGTTTAAAGAGTAATGAGTTGAGAGAGTGGGGGCTGACTGACTGTGTGTGTGTGTGTGTGTGTGTGTGTGTGTAATAATAATAATAATCTAGTTTTTCTTAACCTAGGTACAGTACAATGCATATTCTACCTGAAGGGGAGGTCTTTAGTTTGTTTCCTACTCCTCCAGCAATCTTAAAATTTCACCCCCTTGACCCCCTTTCAAGATAAATTTTTACATTTTTCGGTAGAAAAATGTCCCGGCCGAAGGCCGATTACTCTTAAATTACAGGCTCGCTATCGCTCGCCAGGATAAAATCGACACCTAAATGGCACGAAAGGTCTTAAAATTGACAGAATGGGGCGGAAATTCTAAAAAATCGCCAAACTAATGGGGGCGAACGTCTTAAAATGTCAAAAACAATGGGGCTAGACATGAGGGAGAAAGGGGTCAATACAAAAATCCCTGAAGTGGAAATCTCCCCTTAACTACAAAGTCACATGCGACCTTTGGCGACCGTGAGGTGCCGAGATCCCACTATAGTACATACGCAGATGTACTGATGCGAACTACGTGTAGGCTAACAGCGCATAATACAAGCTGATAGTTGAGCACCTTGGCTGGGAAGGGACCACGATACAATCCTCTTGATCGGGATAGCTGACAAAACCTTTAGGATTCTGGGGTATTCGAACCCTCGACTTCGCGGTCAGCATATAGCACTCTAGACCCCTCGGCTAACCCGTGTGTGTATGTGTGTGTGTGTGTGTGTGTGTGTGATAAAGGAAAAGGGCCGTAGAATTACATATGTGCAATATTGAGAGAGAGAGAGAGAGAGAGAGAGAGAGAGAGAGAGCGAGAGCGAGAGAGAGAGAGAGAGAGAGAGAGAGAGAGAGAGAGCGAGAGAGAGAGAGAGGTAGTGAGGAGGGCAGGTGTCGGGTATCAAAGCCACCAGCAGAAGGAGGGGAGGGGAGGGAAGAGGGGCGTTAGTCTCTCGGCGCGGCAAGTGATCATCACCTTGTTTACCCTCTGCCTCGGTTATAATTAGTGGGGGGCGGGGCTTAGGGGCAGTGGGCGGAGTCGGGGGCGGGGCTTAGGGACAGGGGGTGGGACTTAGGGACACTGAGGCGGGGTTAGGGATGGGACTTAGGGACAGGGGGGGTGAGGGTAGGGACAGGAGGTGGGGTTAAGGAAGGGGCTTAGGGACAGGGGGTGGGATTAAGGACGGAGCTTAGGGACAGGAGGTGGGGTTAGGGATGGGGCTTAGGGACAGAGGGCGGTGTTAGGAACAGGGCGTGGGGTTAGGAGGAAGGGACGGGGGGTGGGGTTAGGGACGTGGCTTAGATATAGGGGTTGGGGACAGGGGGTGGGGTTAAGGCCGTGGCTTAGAAACAGGGGGTGAGGTTAGAGACAAGGGGTGGGGTTAGGGACAGGGGGTGGGGTTAGGGACCGGCTTAGGGAGAAGGGGTGTGTTTAGGGACAGGGGGTGGGGTTAGGGTTGGGCTTAGGAAGAAGGGGTGAGGCTAGGAACGGGGCTTAGGGACAGGGGGTTGAATTAGGGACGAGCTTAGGGACAGGAGGTGGGGTTAGAGACGAGCTTAGGGACAGGGGGTGGGGGTTAGGGACGGGCTTAGGGAGAAGGGGTGGGGTTAGGGACAGGGGGTGGGGTTAGGGATAGGGGGTGGTGTTAGGGACGGGCTTAGGGAGAAGGGTGGGTTTACGGACGGGGCTTAGGGACAGGGGGTGGGGTTAGGTACATGGCTTAGGGATGGGCTTAAATGTTGGAGGCAGGGTTAGGGATGGGGGTGGGGCACAGGGGCTAGGGGAGAGAGAGAGAGAGAGGTTGACATAAGATGAGCCTGATTTACGACTCGAGTCCCCTTAACACTGTGTACACTTTGCTGATGTTCGTTCTGCCTGCCTCCCGTACCGTCTCCTGTATAAGGGCATTATATATATATATATATATATATATATATATATATATATATATATATATATATATATATATATATATATATATATATATTTTTTTTTTTTTTTTTTTTTTTTTTCTTTTTTTTTAAACCCCCTTATCCCTTTTATTTAGCCCCATTAGTTCGGAGATTTTAAGACATTTGCCCCATTAGCTTGGCGATTATAAATGGTCAGATGTTAGAGAGAGAGTACATGAAGGTCTCTGGAGCCTTTTAAATGACAAACCTGGAAGGTATTTATCCCAGATGTTGATGTGAAGAGACTTTGTCCGGAAGTGTAACATGTGAGGTGAAGCCATTGATTTCAGGGGCTGATGAGTGATTGATGCTTCTGAATGTTTGTGTGCTGGCTGCTTGTGGGCGACTTGTTATATGTAATTCTTCTCCTGTCCTCTCTTTATCCTTTCTTGTGTCTCTTGCTGATCCTCCCTATCCCATGTGGCTACTGACTGACTGACTGAGATATTAGACTTTGTTTAATTTAATTTCTCGATACTTAATGGGAAAATATGAAATAAATATGTCTCTGCATTATAATATGACCATGTTTATATAATTAGCACCATATTTCACTACAAAATCTTCAAAATAACTGAGAAATCTTGATGGGAACTTTGCAATTTACCGTCAGTTGAAAATAAACCGAGTATAGTTTTTGACTCGGATACTGTGACTCCGATACAAACAACGCTAAAGCGCTCGTGTGACACTGGGTTAAGGGCAGATTTGTAAGTATTTGTTTGTTTATTTACATATATATATTTATTTATTGTGTTTTCTTTTCCTCCTTAGACCTCCATCAAACTTTTAAAAAATACCCCCAAGACACTCTTTCGACATATATTTGTGTGTTTTTTCGTTAGAAATATGCCCCGGCCAAAGGCAGATTCCTCCTACATTGCAGGCTCGTCATGAAAACAAATAAGACACCTAAATGGCACTAAAGCTTATAAAATTGACAAAGAAATGGGGCGAAAGATCTTAAAGTAGCCAAAGTAATAGGGCGAACGTCCTAGAATCTCAAACCTAATGTGTCCAAGCATGAGAAAGAAGGGGTCCTCCTCCCCCCCCCCCCCCCCCCCCCCCCCCCCCCCCCCCCTCCCCCCCCCCCCCTCCCCCCCTCCCTTAAGTCTAGGAAACATATCTGTGGGGTTTTAAGATAGCATATTATACCCTTCTTAAATATATCCCTGCCAGTCATTTCTACGCTGTATAAAATCGTCTAATGCGAACCAGAATATATTATGAATATCCGTCATCGTGGTGGAAGAATACGGTCAACCATTCTCTCAAGCTAGTTTCATTCTTTTAATACATATAATAATACATAAACAAATATATATATATATATATATAAGTAAATCCAATCGCTCATAGGCTTTTATTCTCTTTCATGCCAGCTTCCCAAATCCTTCAATAACTCTCTAATACTTCTCACAAACCCTACGTAACATTCCTGATCTCTCTCTCTCTCTCTCTCACACACACACACACACACACACACACACACACGCTCATAAAATTACACGGTTCTTTCTCTTTTTTCCAAGACTCTTTTTGTTCCCTATACATATGCCCGCACCACCTGTCACCTTCTCTCTCTCTCTCTCTCTCTCTCTCTCTCTCTCTCTCTCTCTCTCTCTCTCTCTCTCTCTATCTATATTACCCGGCTTCAAACTATCCCAATTAACCATTTTTACTAACATAGATCCTTATCCTTTGTGTATATCTATCTATCTATCTATCTATCTATCTATCTATCTATCTATCTATCTATCTTATTGCAAGGTCATTCACTTCCAACTGTCCACATGGACGGGAGTTGCCGGAGGGACCGGAGGGTGGAGAGAAAGAGCCTTCATCTTTACTATCCTTTCCTTCCACTACCCTTCACATATGGGGTTTGCTATCTCTACTACAATTAAGTCCTGACCACCTCGCTGGGATCGTAAGGTCTGTGTGGCCAGAGTGTATCTATGTGAATCTTATATGACTCATCTTCCGCCCCCCCCCCCCCCTATCTAATTTTCGCTCCCCCATTATCCTAGTCTTTTAACCACATATGTTTTATTACTCTCTCTCTCTCTCTCGAGTCAATCCGTGTTAGTGTTGGCTGGGTTCCGGTCGTGATCCCCCCCCCCCCCCCCAAACCCCTTAACACTTTATGGCCACACACACTCTCTCTCTCTCTCTCTCCCTCACAAACACACACTCACTTAATGTATTCCTCTCACTCACTCTCACTTAATATCTCACCCCCACCCCCATCTCTCTCTCTCACACTCACTTTTCCTCTTATTTTAACTCTCGCTAACTCACTGTAACTCACTCACTCTCTCTCGTCCAACCCCTATCTCTCTTTGACACTCAGTTTTCCTCTCTTATTTTAACTCTCGCTAACTCACTCTCACACACACACTCACTCACACTCTCCCCCCTTCTGTCCCTGCTTCCCCCCCCCCCCCCCCCCCCCCCCCCCTAAACACCCCAGCCCCACTCCTAACCTCCAGACAGGGCTCAAGTAGCAGCATCCTATAGCCCTTCTCATTTAACTTCTAACAAATAATTATAAAACTAAATACACATATGAATACATACTTATAAACCCAGTGTGGCTAGTCTGTCTCTCTCTCTCTCTCTCTCTCTCTCTCTCTCTCTCTCTCTCTCTCTCTCTCTTTTGATCTCCCAAATTCCTCCATTCTTTCCTAAGCATCTTGATCTTCGCTTCCTTCATAAAACATCCACATTTCCCCTCATACAGATTCAAATACACCTCACAATTATCCACACCTTTCATAAACATCCACATCCCTCCCTTATTCATCCGCATTTCCCCTCATAAAAGATCCACATTTCCCATCATAAAGCTCCAAATCCTCCTCCCAAGCCTCCACACCCCTTCCTTATCCACCGCATCTCCCTCATAAAAGATCCACAATTGCCTCATAAGTACCCACACCCCTCCCTCATCCACCCACACCCTTACCTTATCCACCCGCATCTCCCTCATAAACCATCCACAATTGACCTTATAAACCATCCACATTTCCCCTCATAAAATTATCTATATAAATCCTCTTCCTTTGTCTTCTCCTTAACTCCCCCACCATCCCTAATTCTGCGGATCTTTAAAATCCCCCCTCCTCCCCCCCCCAACCCACCCATTTCTCTTTTTGTTCTTTCCTCTTGAATTCCCAGCATGTCCTTCTTTTGAAAACTCTAACTTCCTGCCAAAACCGCTGACAGTATTTCGACTCAAACCTACCCCGACCCCCTCCCCTTTCTCCCCCTCCTCTCTCTTTCTCTCTCTCTCTCCCCCTCCCTCACTCTCTCTCTCTCTCTCTCACACACACTTACTCTGTCTCTCTCCCTTCCTCTCACTCTCTCTCCTCCCTTCCCCCTCCCTCCCCCTTTTCCTCCATAACCCCCCCCCCCCCCCTTGGAGAGTGTCGGACAGAGGTGTGAGTGTGTTATAGTGGTCATTCTGGTGAGCTCATGATCTGTTTGGTGGCTGTTACCTTTCTTTTCATCCTACCTCTCTCACTCACTCTCTCTCTCTCTCTCTTCCTCTCACTCTCACTCTTTCTCTCTCCTCCCCCCCCCCTCTCTCTTTTCCCCCTCTTCCCAGTTCTCCTCCATCTATCTGTCTCCTCCATGTTCTAACTCTTCCCCGATCCTCCCCTTTCCCTAGTACTCTCTCTCTCTCTCTCTCTCTCTCTCTCTCTCTCTCTCTCTCTCTCTCTCTCACCCCCAGACAGAGCAGAGTGTTATAGTAGTCACTAGCAGGGGTACCCGGCGTTGCCCGGGTTTAAATTCTACTACCATAATCAACATCATCAATCACTACTACCATAATCACCGGCCTCGACCTCCCTGTGCCTCATTAAACGGCGACCTCGATTTCGGCCGCTAAATGACCTCCGATTTTGGATCTGACCTCATCCGTACCCCCATTTTGGGAGGCTGCGAACAACTTTCGTTCCATACACCTTTTCGATCGGAGGCCTCCTTCTGCCCCAAACGGCCATTTGTTTTCAATTTGTTTCAATGTGTTTTCAATTTCGGTCTCGAAACGACCTCCGATCGTGGCCTCGCCCCCTCTATGACCTGACCCAGGTCAATTGACACCCACATGCAAAGTTTCAGCTCCCCAGGTCCAAAACTGCGGCCGCCTATTAAGAACAAACACACAGACAATCGAAAATATTATAATTATACATTCTGGAGTTGTTCATGATCTGTTTGGTGTGGCTCTTGTGTGGCTCTTATGTGGCTCTTATATACCTCTCTCTCTCTCTCTCTCTCTCTCTCTCTCTCTCTCTCTCTCTCTCTCACTAAGGTTTACGAGAGCGCCGATTACCTGGCTTTATCTGTCGGGGGTCTCGGCTCCCGGATTATGTCTTACGAGGTGTGGTGCCGCCAGCTGCTAGGGGAGAGGGGGGGGGGGGGAGAGTCAAGATGAGAGAAAGGGTGAGAAGGAGAGTGATCGAGAGAAGAGAGGGGAAGGGGGGGGGAGGTAAAGTCAAGTGAGTGTGAGAGAGAGACCGGGCGGGAGAGGAGCTGGAGAGTGAGAGTGAATGAGAGAGAGAGAGAGAGAGAGAAGAGGGGGGAGGGAAGGGGGGTAAAGCATCAATTGTGGGTGATCTAAAGTGTGGATGGTTTCAGTTGATGGTAAATGGATCCCTGTCACAACTGATTATCTCGATATTAAGGGGGGGTGTTTAGTTTGTTCCCTAGATTTCCATCACACTTAAAATTACACCCTCTAGACCCCCTTTCAAGATAAATTTGTACATTTTTCGGTAGAAAAATGTCCCGGCCGAAGGGCGGTTCCTCTCAAATTACAGGCTCGCTATCGCTCGCCAGGAAAAAATCGACACCTAAATGGCGAAAGTTCTTAAAATCGCCAAACTAAAGGGGGCGAGCGTCTTAAAATCTAAAAAGCAATGGGGCTAAACATGAGAGAGAAAGGGGTCCAGAAAGAAATCCCTCAAGTGGAAACCTCCCCTTAATTAAAGTGAAAAATATACAAAATGGCAATATATCTCTACATCCTAATCTGGCCGACTTGTTCAAGATTAACAACCAACCTATTTCGCTACATAATGTTCGTAATAGCCGAGGCATTTTGGCTAGAACGTTCCTTGATTTTGGCCCTGTCACTCTTTTAACTCTGGGGGAGGCACTCGTCACAGTCAGTTTTGCCTTTTGTCTCCCTCATCCACATCGAAGAAAATAATCAAGATGGGAACATGCCACTTTATCATCAACTATTAAAACAAAAACAGAATCTAGCACTATAGTTCGTTCATTCTGGGTTGGGTAGAAATCCTAAACTCCAACCTCTGTAACTCGAAAAAGGCTAGAGCAAATAGGCTGTCAATTTACACACCTATTCCCTAGCCAAGTCTTCCTATGTGGTAGAAATATTAGCTCGATTACTCTAGCCCTTTTTGAGTTACAGAGGTTGGAGGTTACGATTTCTGCTTGTCCTCCAAAACACTGAGGATCAAGTGTCCAAACAGTGGTTTAGAGTGGGTAAGGGAACATTGGAAAGGGAACTACTGCCCTGGAACTAATGTCCGTGGCAGGATTAGGAAGTTAGTAGGGGACAGATGGGTTAGTAACTGAGGGGGGGATAAAATAAAGTGGCGATAAACGAGATCTGAGGTTAGAGGTTACGATTTCTGTCCAACCTAGCATGAACTGACTATAACAGAGAAGCGATGCAATACGAGATCTGAAACTAGGATGTGGGGGAACACTCTTAGGCCATCAGTGTAAAGGGTTTCGTTGATCCTTCCTTCCGTTCCTTCTCCTCTTCCTTCCTCTTATCCTTCCTTCCGTTCCTTCCTCTTATCCTTCCTTCCGTTCCTTCTCTTCCTTCCGTTCCTTCCTCTTATCCTTCCTTCCGTTCCTTCTCTTCCTTCCGTTCCTTCTCCTCTTCCTTCCTCCCGTTCCTTCTCCTTTTCCTTCCGTTCCTTCTACTGTTCCTCTGTCTTCCTCATACCCTTCCTTCTGTTCCTTCTACTGTTCCTCTGTCTTCCTCATACCCTTCCTTCTGTTCCTCTGTCTTCCTCATACCCTTCCTTCTGTTCCTTCTACTGTTCCTCTGTCTTCCTCATACCCTTCCTTCTGTTCCTTCTACTGTTCCTTTCTTCCTAATTCCTTTTACTGTTCCTTCTACTGTTCCTCTGGTCTTCCTCATACCCTCTTCTGTTCCTTCTACTGTTCTCTGTCTTTCCTCATACCCTTCCGTCTGTTCCTTCTAACTTGTACTCTGTCTCTTCCTCTACACCTTCCTTCTGATTCTCTGTCTTCCTCATACCCTTCCTTCTGTTCCTTCTACTGTTCCTCTGTCTTCCTCATACCCTTCCTTCTACTGTTCCTCTGTCTTCCTCATACCCTTCCTTCTGTTCCTTCTACTGTTCCTCTGTCTTCCTCATACCCTTCCTTCTGTTCCTTCTACTGTTCCTCTGTCTTCCTCATACCCTTCCTTCTGTTCCTTTGTCTTCCTCATACCCTTCCTTCTGTTCCTTCTACTGCTCCTTTGTCTTCCTCATACCCTTCCTTCTGTTCCTTTGTCTTCCTCATACCCTTCCTTCTGTTCCTTCTACTGTTCCTCTGTCTTCCTCATACCCTTCCTTCTGTTCCTTCTTCTGTTCCTCTGTCTTCCTCATACCCTTCCTTCTGTTCAATTTGTCTTCATACCCTTCCTTCTGTTCCTTCTACTGTTCCTCTGTCTTCCTCATACCCTTCCTTCTGTTCCTTCTACTGTTCCTCTGTCTTCCTCTTGTCCTTCCTTCTCTCCTTCCGTTATCAACTATCTTATGTTGTGTCTTGCTTTCCCTTCTTTCCATTCCCCAACTCTCTCTCACTCTCACTCGCTCTCTACGCAAATTCCCCCTCCCCTCTCTCTCTCTCTCCTAACATCCCCCTCTCACTCCACTACTCCCTCCACCCCCCCCCCTCTCTCTCTCTCTACGCAAATCCACCTTCCTCACCTTTCTAACATCCCCCTTCCTCCTCTCACGCCACCACTCCCCCCCCCCCCCTCTCTCTCTCTCCCTCCACCATCCCCCCCCCTCTCTCTCTCTCCCGTGACTTTATCTGTACCATTAATTCAGCAGTAAGGGCGGAATGTCCCTTTGATTTAAGCGAGGGTAGGAGGGGGGGGAGGGGGGGGGGGGAGAGGCATGTTGAGGAGAGGGAGGGTCGGCGGTAGAGTGGAGGGGGGAGGGAAGTAAGAGGAGAGAGAGAGGGGGAGAGACAGAGGGAGGGGCGGCGGTAGAGTGGAGGGGGGAGGGAAGTAAGAGGAGAGAGAGAGGGGGACAGACAGAGGGAGGGGCGGCGGGTAGAGTGGAGGGGGGAGGGAAGTAAGAGGAGAGAGAGAGGGGGAGAGACAGAGGGAGGGGCGGCGGTAGAGTGGGGGGGGGAGGGAAGTAAGAGGAGAGAGAGAGGGGAGAGACAGAGGGAGGGGCGGCGGTTTAGAGTGGGGGGGTGGAGGGAAGTAAGAGGAGAGAGAGAGGGGGAGAGACAGAGGGAGGGGCGGCGGTAGAGTGGAGGGGGAGGGAAGTAATTAGGAGAGAGAGAGGGGGAGAGACAGTGGGAGGGGCGGCGGTAGAGTGGAGGGGGGAGGGAAGGAAAGGAAGGGAAGGGAGAGAGAGACAGAGAGGGCGAGAGACAGAGAGAGAGATGTTGGGGGAGATAGAGGTGGGGGAAGGGGGGGGGGAGAGTTGAATAAGGGAGTAGAAAGGGAAGAGGGAGGGGAGGGGGATTGAAAGGAAGGCGACAGTTACACAGAGTTACAAAGATACACAGCTTTCACAAACATTGCGGTACCTACTAGGCAGTCCGGGATTTGTAATGCTCATATAGAATCTTGTACAAAGTGGAAGGTAAGGATAGCAAAGTAGAAGAGAGAGAGAGAGAGAGAGAGAGAGAGAGAGAGAGAGAAGGAGAGAAGAGATGAGAGAGGAGAGAGAGAGAGAGAGAGTGAGAAGGAGAAAACAGGTTGAAGATTAGACAGAGGGAGAGAGAGTGAGAGAGAGAGAGAGAAGAGAGAAAGAGAGATGAGAGAGTGGAAATATATTAGACAGGGGAATGGAAGAGATAAGAAGAAATGTGAGAGAGAGAGAGAGAGAGAGAGAGAGAGAGAGAGAGAGAGAGAGAGAGAGAGAGCAGGTAGACAGAAAGGTAGGGCGGCCAATATAGCGTGTTTATATTGGCCTGTTAAGAGCACCATTAAACCTGTGTTGTATCTCTCTCTCTCTACCTCCTCCCCACCCCCCTCTCTCTCTCTCTCTCTCTCCATTATATTCTTCTATCTCAAACACACACACAGGCACACACACATATACTGTATATATATAGAGAGAGAGAGAGATATAGAGGGGGTGGGTGGGGGGATAGCTACAGTTGATAGATACATATACATGCACAAAGGGGATAACTAAATATAACTTAATCTTACGAGGCACATATTCAAACCATATGCATTGGAGGTATACATTCATTCAACGAAGATCCTTAATATACATGCTGGATTATGTATCCCATACATAAAATCACGGCGTGTATACAAAACTTATGTAGCCAACTGTACACACCCAAACAATTGCAGCCAAATAAAAGATGAATAAAATACAATGGCGTCGCTTTGAACACCTGAAAAATACCGGAGCATAATAGACACAAATTAGCTCTTATAAAAAACCCACATCCACTCTGGCTTCTCACTTGACGATTAACAATAAAAACCATCAAGAGAAAATCGACAAAAAATGGGCTTCGGTCATATTTTTGCTGCTGTTACCCCTCTGGAAATAAAATACATATCGCGACTCCACCTGTGAAAGAAGTATAAAATGGGGCGAATATCTTTGGCTTCGTAACCCCTAGCCCAAAACAAAACAATGAAAAAGAAATGCTGTGAAAAATGGAGGGGATCGCTTTTTCCAGTCCATTATTTCAGACTAATAAAAACACAAAAAGCATGCATAAATAAATCTATCTATCTATCTATCTATATGCTCAGGCCCAATCCCCATTTTGGGGGTAGCCGACTCAAGACAGAGCAAGAACAGGGAAAACACAAAAACAACATAAAACAAAAAATAAACACAGATAAAAAACACAAACTCACACACATCCAGGTCACCCAGGAGAAGACCCAGAGACCAGGGTTACCAAGGTCGCTCCAGCACTCCCCCGGCCCCTGACCACCCGGAGAGGTTCCGATCTCGGCAGGCAGACATGCAGCGGAGCCAAAGCCACAAGCCCTCCCACCACACTTCCAGGCACACCCTTCATATTAATCGTCCCCCGGGCCAGGCGCCTGATGGACTATTATCTAGTCGAACTTGCGCCCGACCCCTTACTCCAAATGACCACGTGTTCACTCAACTATTCACAAGCATTCTCCATTCACTCCTGTCCACCACCACTTCCCCTGCCTGATCTATAGTCATTCCTCTATCATCCAAAGCCTTTCTTATACAGTCTCTCCATCTCAATGGGGGTCTTCCTGCCCTTCTATCTCCCCTTGTACCTGACTCACATATTCTCTTTGTAAGCCTTTCATCTCCCATTCGTTCAACATGACCATACCAGCTCAGCACCCTTCTGTCCACTCTGGCTGACAAATGTCATTAATGTATTAATGTAAATAAATACATATATTAAATACATATTGCCGGGCTAATAAATAATAAGAGATTCACAAATACATAGATAGGAAAATGAAGACATAAAAGAAAAGAAAGTCAGCACAATGAAATTATTACACCTACTAATTTCATTTTGGATTAACCTATTAATCAGATACGTCAAATTAGGTTTCCTTCTGACTACCCCCAGACGATTTCCTTCAACTTATGAATGACGTGTCTGAGGATTTACAGTATATAAAATCACTCTTTGACCTTTAAATTATACTGTATATATACTGTATACTATATATATATATATATATATATATATATGTATATCAGAACATAAGAAAATGGGAGTCTGCAAAAAGCCGATCGGCCCACACAAGGTAGATCCCTGTCACACCCAACTCCAATTCCATAAGGTCATAAGATCGCGGGAAACTGCATATGGCCATGCGGCCCACATGAGGCAGGTCCCATTCACACCCAGCCCATATGGGAATATATATACAGTATATATTCGTTTGTTTCCCATCCTTACCTTACAAGTTGTCTGTCTGTGTATAGCAGGAACAAACACGTTGACAACACGAACCAATTACGCCATGATGAAGAAGGGGTTTAATGGAATAACATGGTACTACAATGTCTCTGTATCACATTAACCCTTCCAGTACCGGAGCCGTCCTTGTACCTTTATTCTGGCTACTGTTAGACGATATTATTCAGTTTAAAAAGTGCCTCCAGCAATTAACAGGCTGCACACAATATGTTCATAACCCTTTTAAATACGATAGATCCTTCTTAAGCTGCATAATATAACACACGTCGCTGGTACTCAAAGGGTTAATACCAGGTTGTCCTAACTAACAAAACAAAAAAATCGCTACATAAATCTTCGTAACAGCTGAATAATCAAAACATGGACATGCCAATTTACCGTCAGCTGGAAAAAAAAGGAAAAACAAAACAAAAAGAATATAGTTCAAAATCTGGAAATTGGAATCGATAAACAGACATCAATTAATCGTCAGGTGAGTGCGAAACAGACATCAATTAATCGTCAAGTGAGTGCGAAACCTGGGGGGCCAGAAACACGACCCACTCCCCTCAAAGAGCCTACCTGAGTTTCCGTAACATTGAGGAGTTTGGCCATATCCGCCCGCTCCGAGGACGACAGGTACTTCTTGACCTCGAACTGCCGCTCCAACTCGAAGATCTGGCGGCCCGTGAAGGTGGTCCGAGCCTTCTTCTTCTTCCGGTCGCCTGGGGGAGAAAGAGTATAATTATGCAGATTAAGGGGACATTTCCACTTGAGGGATTTTTTTCTTGACTCCTTTCTCCCTCATGTTTAGCCCTATTGCTTTTCTAATTTTAAGACGTTCGCCCCATTATTTTGACGATTTTAAGAACTTTCGACCCATTTCTGTCAATTTTAAGACCTTTGGTGCCATTTAGGTGTCGATTTTATCCTGGCGAGCGATAGCGAGCCTGTTATTTAAGAGGAACCGGCTTTCAGCCGGGAATTTTTTCTACCGAAAAATGTACAAATTTATCTTGAAAGGGGCTCAAGGGGGTGTAATCTTAAGCTTGGTGGATATCTAGAGACCAAACTAAACCCCCCCCCCCCCCCTTAAGGGAGAGGTTTACAGTAGGAGTCAAAATTTGTGGCGCCCCATGACCCGTGGCGTTTTTTTCTGGGGGAGGTGGGGCGTGGTCCCTCTCGTGCCCCAACTTTTGACTCCTACTGACGTTTTTTTCTGGACCCCCTTCTCCCCTATGTCGAGCATATTCATTTTTGAGATTTTAAGACGTTCGCTCCATTAGTTTGGCGATTTTGAGAGCTTTCGTTCCATTTCTTTGGCAATGTTAATACCTTTCGTGCCATTTAGGTGTCGTTTTTATCCTGGCGAGCGATAGCGAGCCTGTAATTTTAGAAGGAATCAGCCTTTGGCCGGGACACGGTTCTACCGAAATATGTACAAATTCATCTTGAAAGAGGGTCTAGGGGTGTTTTTTTAAGCTTGATGGAGGTCTAGCGAGGAAACTAAAAATAGTAAATATATATGCCTGTAAATATATATGCCTATAAATATGCCTATAAATATGCCTATAAATGCCTATAAATATGCCTATAAAAATAGAAATATGCCTATAAATATGCACTAACCCCTTAATAACACAGACAACAAAGCCACTCCAACAGCTTCCTGACAGACACACATAACGAGGCCACTCCTACAGCTTCCTCACAGATTAATAACACACAACAAAGCCACTCAAAGCTTCCGACTATAATATGCAACAAAGCCTATAATATGCCTGATAAACATAACGAGGCCACTCCTACAGCTTCCTCACAGATTAATAACACACAACAAAGCCACTTAAACACAGACACACACAAAGCCACTCCTACAGCTTCCTGACAGATTAATAACACATGCAACAAAGCCACTCCAACAGCTTCCTGACAGATTAATAACACGCAACAAAGCCACTCCAACAGCTTCCTGACAGATTAATAACACATGCAACAAAGCCACTCCAACAGCTTCCTGACAGATTAATAACACGCAACAAAGCCACTCCAACAGCTTCCTGACAGATTAATAACACGCAACAAAGCCACTCCAACAGTTTCCTCACAGATTAATAACACACAACAAAGCCACTCCAACAGCTTCCTGACAGACACACATAACGAGGCCACTCCTACAGCTTCCTGACAGATTAATAACACATGCAACAAAGCCACTCCAACAGCTTCCTAACAGATTAATAACACAGACAACAAAGCCACTCCAACAGCTTCCTGACAGATTAATAACACGCAACAAAGCCACTCCAACAGCTTCCTGGAAGATTAATAACACACAACGAAGCCACTCCAACAGCTTCTCGACAGATTAATAACACACAACAAAGCCACTCCAACAGCTTCCTGACAGATTAATAACACACATAACGAAGCCACTCCAACAGCTTCCTAACAGATTAATAACACAGACAACAAAGCCACTCCAACAGCTTCCTGACAGATTAATAACACATGCAACAAAGCCACTCCAACAGCTTCCTAACAGATTAACACAGACAACAACAAAGCCACTCCAACAGCTTCCTGACAGATTAATAACACATAACGAAGCCACTCCAACAGCTTCCTAACAGATTAATAACACAGACAACAAAGACACTCCAACAGCTTCCTCTCACTCTCCAACACCCTCTTTCTCCCCTCTCCACACTCTTCGAAATGTACATGCGAGGTGATGTTATAAAGGTTCATCCTTCAATACCTTCCATATATTCAGAGTCCACAGAAAGTCCAAATTAGTCCACAGAAAGTCCAAATTAGTCCACAAAGTCCAAATTAGTCCCCAGAGTCCAAATTAGTCCACATAGTCCAAGTTAGTCCACATAGTCCAAGTTAGTCCACATAGTCCAAATTAGTCCCCAGAGTACAAATTAGTCCTCAGAGTCCAAATTAGTCCACATAGTCCAAATTAGTCCACAAAGTCCAAATTAGTCCACAAAGTCCAAATTAGTCCCCAGAGTCCAAATTAGTCCCCAGAGTCCAAATTAGTCCCCAGAGTCCAAATTAGTCCCCAGAGTACAAATTAGTCCACATTGAGTTCAAATTAATACCCAGAGAGACCAACTTAGTCCACATAGAGTCCAAATTAGTGTACAGAGTCCAAATGAGACCCCAGAGAGACCATTAGTTCACATTGAGTTTAAATTAATACCCAGAGAGACCAATTTAGTCCACATTGAGTTCAAATTAATCCCCAGAGTCCAAATTAGTCCTGGGGTAAATACAAAGGCGAGGTTTATTGGCGTGTGTAATTGTCCCTTCGTGTGCGTACTGACTATAATGGTGGGGTGATTAATTAACATAGCCAATTAATCATCTAATCAATCACCTCTCTCTCTTTCTCTCCACCTACTCCTCTCTCTGTCTATCTATCAATCTACCTAGCTATCTAATCTATGTCCCTCCCCCCTGACTCTATCTATCTATCTATCTCTCTCTCTCTCTCTATCTATATATATATATATATATATATATATATATATATATATATATATATATATATATATATATATATATATATGTATCTATCCATCAATCTATCTATCTTATCTCTCTCTCTCTCTCTCTCTCACCACGACCATGACAAGAGTGAATAACACATAAGCGGTACAACACGCTGACACTCCCCTCCACTCGGCCCCCTCTTTGCACTCGGGGTCTGTAATTCCTTCACTCTTTTAAAACGTCACTCTGTCTCTCTCCCACACTCACACATATATTCACTCTCAATCTCTCTCTCACACTCACATACACACATACACACACAAACCTACCTATATCCTTTATAAAATATATCTTGGTGTGAAAGTTAAGGGTCGTCTGCTCCTCCCCCCTTATACCCCCAAATATACAATACACCCCCTACATAAACACCCCCTACCCCAATAACACCCCCCTCCCTACCCCCTTATATACGGGAGACAGAGATACTATACACCCCCTACATAAACACCCCCTACCCCCAATAACACCCCCCTCCCTACCCCCCCTTATATACGGGAGACAGAGATACTATACACCCCCTACAACATCCCCCTTACCCCCATAACACCCCCCTCCCTACCCCCTTATATACGGTAGACAGAGATACTATACACCCCCTACAACATCCCCCTTACCCCCCCATAACACCCCTCCCTACCCCCTTATACCCCCTAATATACGGTACAGAGATAACCCATATACACCCCCTACAACATACCCCCTACCCCCAATAACACCCTCCCTACCCCCTTATACCCCCTTAATATACGGCAGACAGAGATAACCCATATACACCCCCTACAACATACCCCTTACCCCCCAATAACACCCCCCCCTACCCCCTTATACCCCCTTATATACGGCAGACAGAGATAACCCATATACACCCCCTACAACATACCCCCCACCCTCCAATAACACCCCTCCCTACCCCCTTATACCCCCCTAATATACGGCAGACAGAGATAACCCATATACACCTCCTAGAACATACCCCCTACCCCCCAATAACACCCCTCCCTGCCCCCTTATACCCGCTAATATACGGCAGACAGAGATAACCCATATACACCCCCTACAACATACCCCCTACCCCCCAAAAACCCCCCCCCCCACCCCCCTCTTCCTACCCCTTATACACCCATATACTTTACATACATACATACATACATACATACATCATACCCAATTAGTTCGGCAATTTTTTAATCTTTCGTGCCATTTTAGTGTCGACTTTAACCCAGCGAGCTCGACTAGAGCAATCGCAAAAAAATCTTTCGAAGAACAGTCTCGGTGGTAGTATTTCGAAGAACAGTCTCGGTGGTAGTATTTCGAAGAACAGTCTCGGTGGTAGTATATTCTTTAGTTTACTGGAGGTTTTAGGGGGAAACTCATGAAAACAAATATTACTAATAATAAATCCTCCCCTTAAAGCCGGTATCACACGAGAGCTTTTATAGTCAACATTCGATGGTCAACTTTTTTCTGGCAACATTTCTGGAATATTTTGCACTGGTATCGGAAACTAGACTGACGATAGATGAATTTAGGTAACCGAAATATATCAATATGTTTACCTCATAAGCTGCCAGACCAGTGATGAGGATAAATGTTGAGAGAAAAAGTGCTCGTGTGATACCGGTTGAACGCTACACACACACACCAACATACCCCCACTCCCCCCACCTCGTCTTACCTTCGTCGTTATTGGGGGGCCCTGGAGACACGTCCCCGCCTTCCTTCTTCCGCTTCACCCCGCCCTTGCTGCCGTCACCTGAAGAAGACGCAGAAGGAGGAAGTCAGTTTATAGTAATGATAATGATAATAATAATAATAATAATAATAATAATAAAGTAGACGTGCCGTTTTGCCCAAAATCAAAACGGCATACCCAACTCTGCGATGGGTTACCATCATCAATCATACTATCACCATCATCACTACGACGGCCATCTTCACTACAACTCCACCAGCATCACTACTACTGTCATCATCACCATTACTATGATCATCATCACAACTACTCTCAACCATCATCACTACTATTGTCACCATCATCACTACTATTGTCACCATCATAACTACTATTGTCACCATCATAACTACTACGAGGTCAGATCATTGAAGTTTCTATAATACTTAATCTCCTTAAGGGGAGGTATTTAGTTTGTTCCCTAGACCTCCATCAAGCTTATAATTACACCCCCTTGAGTCCCTTTCAAGATAAATTTGTACATTTTTCGGTAGAAAAATGTCCCGGCCGAAGGCCGGTTCCTCTTAAATTACAGGCTCGCTATCGCTCGCCAGGATGAAATCGACACCTGAATTGCACGAAAGGTCTTAATATGGGGTGAAAGTTCTTAAAATCGCTAAACTAATGGGGCAAACGTTTTATAATATCAAAAGCAATGGGGCTAAACATGAGAGAGAAAGGGGTCAAGAAAAAAATCCCTCAAGTGGAGATCTCCCCTTAATGGGTTTGACAATGTGGATTGTAGCAAAATGTTTAGCCTCAATATGAATACAACACGCAACCATGGCTGGAAGTTAGAATTGAAAAGGTTCAGCACTAGTATTTGTGGACACTTTTTCACATACAGTATATGATCTGTTCAACTTAAAACAAATTCCCCTCAAAAGTTGTAAAAAGTTCTTCAGTAGAGCAGTTCAAGAAGAGAGTAGGCAGTATGTTGCACACTCTGTAATGAGTGTAGTGCACTAAACAGTCTCTCTCCTTCCACTTCCAGTATCTCCTCGGAATGAACCGCAAGAAGGTCTTCGAGACACAAACTATTCCTTGTAACTCCATGTAACTCTATCTCTCTCTCTCTTCCACACACACACACACACGCAAAAATGGTACAAGGCGAGATGGGTATCATATGGTTCACCTAAGCTGATGGCTACCTAAGCCTTCGGGCGAGACAGTACCGTCTATAGTGAGAATGGTACCATACAGATCCACCCTAAGCCTTCGTTTCCGATGTCGCCAATCGGCTAAAATACAGACTACACACACATCCACAGCCATTCCAACAGTACATAAAACACTTAACTTGCATTTGACGCAATACATTCCCAGTTAAGGAGGCGCGATAATAATGAGCTTAGCTCGCATTGCGTGGATTCCCCTTGACGAACAAGTAACTGAGTAACACACAAACCCCCTCCACACTCGGTAAACCACACCACTACACCTCCCTCGACTCGGCCAATGGTAACTAATAAGCACTATCACCCCTACAGTGTGTTTATGTTAAACTACAGACTCCCACAGCCATTGTTCACCCACTCTCACCCTTATTACGATAGACCATAAAGCTCATTCTCCCCCTACACGCTCCCTCACGACTATTCACCCACTTTCACCCTTAGTACGAGAGTCCATAAAGCTCACTCTCCCAATCAGATGACGCCAGTATGGGCCTAATTACCGGCATTATATAGCCACCTGCAAAGATATTACTGAACTTCGGATGAACCTTTTAGTTACAACGATTATATATATATACAGTATAGATACATATATAGATAGATAGATACAGATAGAGATACATAGATATTGATACAGATATATAGATAGATGGATAGCTATATAATATACAATTTAGTGCCGGTATATCACACTTTTCATTTCCACGTCTCCCAAATCCTTCCTAACCCTTCCCATCCCTACCCCCTCTCCCTCTTCCCCCCCCCCCCCCCCCCTCCCTCCCTCCCTCCCTCCCTCCCCTCCCTCGGTAATTGTCTAGCTGTAAGTAAATAATTAGCAATTTGGCGGCGGGTTGGGTGGTTGAGTGAGCTGTGAGTGGGGGGGAGGAGGAGGGGGGGCGGAAGGGAAGAGGACAGACAGAGGAGAGGAGAGGAGAGGAGGGAGGAGGGGGGGGGGGGGAGAGCAGAGGAGACGGGAACGGAGGGGACAGAGAGGAGGGGGGCAGAGGAGCACGAGGGGGGGGGGGGGGGGAGAGAGGGAGAGAAGGGGTAGAGGTGGGGGGGGAGTCCATCATTATGTTAATAGGTCACGGTTGGTAGCACCTTGGCTGCTCATGATGGGCCTGTGTGAGAGAGAGAGAGAGAGAGAGAGATTGTGTGTGTGTGTGTGTGTGTGTGTGTGTGTGTGTATGTGTGTGTGTGTGTGTTTGAGTGAGTTTGGGGGGCTTAACACTCTAGAACCTAAGTCATGTCCCTTGTGAACTGCTAAACAATTATAATGAACCCCCGAAATACATATGCTAAGTATAGAATTAACATTTTCCTAACGAAAAATGTACACATTTATCATGAAAGGGGGTCTAGGGGGTGTAATTTTAAGCTTGATGGAGGTCTAGGAAGTAAACTAAACATAAATTATTAAATAAATATAAAATTATAGATAAAAACACAAGCACTCCCCCCTCACTAACTACCCTCTCCCCCTCTCTTGCCTCTAACAACCACCTCTGTCAATTAGCCCGTCACCACAACTACCACAACTACCATTATTATCAACCCAACACATTTATTATTTCGGTCATGGCTAATTCGCTCCAGACACACAGCCACTACCAGATGCTTACGGTTTGGAGTCATATCGGCCACACTCCTAAATGGCCACATTCCAAAACGGCCACATGCCAAAACGGCCACATGCCAATACGGCCACACTCCTAAATGGCCACATTCCAAAACGGCCACATGCCAATACGGCCACACTCCTAATCGGCGACATAGCAAACTCCTAAACGGCCACATGCCAAAATGGTCACACTCCTAAACGGCCACATACCGAAATGGCTACATACCGAAACGACCACATAACAAAATGGCCACACTCCTAAGCGGCCACACTCCTAAGCAGCCACACTCCTAAGCAGCCACACTCCTAAGCGGCCACACTCTTAAGCGGCCACACTCCTAATCGGCCACACTCCTAAGCAGCCACACTACTAAATGGCCACACTCCTAAACGGCCACATATTAGTAATACTGGCGTGATACGGAAGCTTGTATCCGATACTAGGCTCGGAGTCACATTATCAGCTTCAAAATACACTAAATAAAAGGCTGTTCTTGTGACGCATTTTGACCGTTTATTCTGGCTAGCATTAGACGATTGTGTACAATTAAGGAATGACCTGGGGGAAATATAAGGGTAAAGACCGTCTCAATCAACCCTCTGACTTCCATATACCCTTCCTAAACTAATGGGGCTAAACATGAGGGAGAAGGTGGACCAAAATATCCAACTATCCCCCTTTTAAGAGTGAACCGACTTTCCCAGTCTTTCTTCTACTCAACTATGTAAACACTGGAATTCTCTCCCTCAATCAATCTTTCCTTCATCCTATGACTTGAACTGCTCCATGCTCCGTTGTGTCCAGACATTCTGACTCTACCGTACCTTGAATTGGGCCTCTCTATCACTCTTTTCACTTTAGGGGAGACACTTGTTATATTCTGAATCTACCATACCTTGAATTTGGCCTCCTATCACTCTTTTCACTTTAGGGGAGACACTTGTTACAGGCAGCTTTCCCTTTGTCTCCTTCATACACATACGAAAAAGAAGAAAAAAATCTGTTCATCCCATAGGTCCTTCGGGGGGGATGGTTCACTTTGGGGGCGATTTTGGCATGTATTCATTATTTTTCTAGTTTCCTCCCTAGACCTCCATCAAATTAAAAAAAAAACATCCATCCCTTCTAGATTAATGTGTACATTTTTCGGTAGAAAAAATTTCCGGCCGAAGGCCGGTTCTTCCAACATTACAGGCTTACTATCGTTCGCCAGGGAAAAAATTGACACCTAAATAGCACGAAAGGTCTAAATATTGACGAATAAATGGGGCGAAAGGTCTTAAAATTGACTAACTAATGGGGCAAACATCTTGACATCTGAAAACTAATGGGGAGAAAGTGGTTTAGAAAACCGGCCCATGTCCCCTTAAACTACACACAATTGTCTGATGATAGCCTGAACCAATCAAGAAAAACACACCCTCGTATACTGAAAGGTTAACCCGGACGACGGTGGTGGTATCTGGTGCGTGGCGACAAGGATGAAGAGGGTTCGACTCCAAGGTGGCGCCAACCCTGAAACAATGGATCCCTTAATGTGTCAACGGAGGTGGGGTGAGTATGGGTGGAGGGAGGGGGTGGAGAGGGGGATAGGGGAAGTGTTAGGGGGAGGGGAAGGGGTAAGAGGTGGGGGGTACGTCTTGAGTGGCCCGAGACCCACTGATAAACTCGCTCACACGCCCATATTATCGGTACACTCTGGGACATAAATCAGGGGTGCGTTCGTAGACAGTGACCAGAGGAGCCCTTAGTTCTCGGCTGGTGACTGGCCTTGTAAATACAAGAATGTGTCGAGCGGGTGTTGTACGAAGCAAATGTCGTGCAACTTAACCCCTTCAGACTCATATGACGCAGAAGTTGCCAGATTAGCAATAAGAAATAGAGTTCTCTCACTCTTATAATTACCTCTCCAAAATTAGTTTTCTGCCCACAGCTAACTCAAAGACAACTGCAGAGGTTGAAGTAACTAAACTAATGGTTTCTAAATACCCCTGATGGTAACAAAGGCTTTAAAGTATCCCCAATAGGCTCAACACAGCTAACTCAAAGACAACTGCAGAGGTTGAAGTAACTAAACTAAAGGTTTCTAAATACCCCTGATGGTAACAAAGGCTTTAAAGTATCCCCAATAAGCTCAACACAGCTAACTCAAAGACAACTGCAGAGGTTGAAGTAACTAAACTAAAGGTTTCTAAATACCCCTGATGGTAACAAAGGCTTTAAAGTATCCCCAATAGGCTCAACACAGCTAACTCAAAGACAACTGCAGAGGTTGAAGTAACTAAACTAAAGGTTTCTAAATACCCCTGATGGTAACAAAGGCTTTAAAGTATCCCTAATCGGCTCAAAATCGCGTCATATGTCGGAGAGGGTTAAGATTTTCATACAAGATTGGAACCGTTCAGGTGTAACGAAGTTATGTTGAAGATAGGAAAGTTTAGGGATAGGTGTGTTGTGTTCATTACTCTTCTCAGGGTCTATTAAGGGGAGATCTCCACTTGAGGGATTTTTTTCTTGACCCCTTTCTCCCTCATGTTTAGCCCCATTGCTTTTGATATTATAAAACGTTCGCCCCATTAGTTTAGCGATTTTAAGTACTTTCACCCCATATTAAGACCTTTCGTGCCATTCAGGTGTCAATGTTATCCTGGCGAGCGATAGCGAGCCTGTAATTTAAGAGGAACCGGCCTTCGGCCGGGACATTTTTCTACCGAAAAATTTACAAATTTATCTTGAAAGGGGCTCAAGGGGGTGTAATTTTAAGTTTGATGGAGGTCTAGGGAACAAACTAAATACCTCCCCTTAAGGGATTCTGGAAGATAAGAGTCAGTGTAGCTAACGCGTCCGTCCAGAGGGGGTCCGGCCGGCGTCGTGGGTAGGGCGATTGTCTGCGTCACGATTCTTCTCTGGGCTGCTTCGATGACTGGTAGGGGTAAGGTGGTGGATTGACTTCAAGTAAAAGTTGGTAGAGCTACTTATACCTTTGCTGAGGTACTCAAGCTTAAGGGGAGATTTCCACTTGAGGGACTTTTTTCTTGACCCCTTTCTCCCTCATGTCTAGCCCCATTGCTTTTGAGATTTTAAGACGTTTGCCCCCATTAGTTCGGTGATTTTAAGAATTTTCGGCCCATTCTGTCAATTTTAAGACCTTTCGTGCTATTTAGGTGTCGAGTTTATCCTGGCGAGCGATAGCGAGCCTGTAATTTAAGAGCAACCGGCCTTCGGCCAGGACATTTTTCTACCGAAAAATGTACAAATTTATCTTGAAAGGGGTTCGAGGGGGTGAACTTTTAAGGTTGCTGGAGGAGTAGGAAACAAACTAAAAACCTCCCCTTAACTTAAATGAGCTACTCAAGACGGGAGTTAATTTACTTTTAACCAGAGGAGTGGAGATGCTCACACCGTGGGCCGAGATACTCAGGCCTACCTCAATGGAAGACTCAAGACAGGGTCAAGATAACTGTAACCACAGGTTAGATGGAGGTACCCACATCCGTGTCGGATTATCCAGATTTAACCCGAACGAGCTAATCAGAACAAGGAATGGTTGCATGGTGATGGCCTGGTCTATTAGAGTGAGAACTGAGCGATCTCTGCCATACCCATAGCTTACTCTGACTGTTCCTTTTACTTATATATTTTCTAGATCTCAAGTGACGGCGTTTCTTGCGTGGATTGACCTCCTAATCTACCAAGATTGGAAGCCAAAGCGTCACATCTTTCCTTTGCCCCTCAACTTTCTCTTCATAATTGCTGAGGGGCACAGGGCCCTGGGTGGGGCTTTGGTTTCCCGGGCGTTTCCGCACCCTCCTCAGCTCCCCGCCATGGAGTGGCTTCGGTCACCCAGGCTTTATTGTGGTCGGCAGGGAGGGTTCTGTGGGGGCGCTCGGTTATGGCCTTGGCCTTGCTCGGGGCCTTGGGGCTGTTCGGCCAGGCAGCTTGGGGAAAAACAACAACAACAAGAAATAGTTGCATCATATCCAGAGGGACAGAGTTACTCACGTCGTGGTCGGAAATCTTGAGCCTACCTCAAAGGATACCTAGAGAGGGACCTTTCACTAGCAAGGTGAACTGCTGTCGGAGTCTTTGCCGAACAAGTCCTTGAATTTATCCCTCTTCTTGCTTAAGGGGAGGTATTTAGTTTGTTCCCTACTTTTTCATCAAGCTTAAAATTACACCCCCTAGACCCCCTTTCAAGATAAATTTGTACATTTTTCGGTAGAAAAATGTCCCGGCCGGAGGCCGGTTACTCTTAAATTACAGGCTCGATATCGCTCGCCAGGAAAAAATCGACACCTTAACGGCACGAAAGGTCTTAAAATTGACAGAAATGGGGCAAAATGTCTTAAAATATCCAAACTACTAGGGCGAAGGTCTTAAAATCTCAAAAGCAATGGGGCTAAACATGAGGGAGAAAGGAGTCCAGAAAAAAAATCCCTCAAGTGGAAATCTCCCCTTAACCTTCAGCTCCAGGCTAAACGGTCCCGCTCCTTCTCCCCGGGTAGGTGGCTGTTGTGCCGGTCTTATCTTGGAGTCCTCGGAGGCAGCGAGATGGGGGGGGGAAAAAAAAAAAAAAAAAAAAAAAAAAAAAAAAAAAAAAATAAGTGAGACCTTGGGGCATGGTTTGGCCCGTCGGAACTGTTTTCATTTATTGAAGGGGTGGAGCCATGGTCACAGAGAATGGTCCAGGTGAACTTGTCCCCATAGAGGTTGGCAATTTGAGGGCAGACTTCTTTATCATAGCTATTGTATGGGTTTGGCTGTCCAGATTCAGCATAACATCTATGTCTACAACTCAACTTCCTTATAGCTTGAATCTACTACTCAACTTCCTTATAGCTTGAATCTACAACTCAACTTCCGTATAGCTTGAATCTCACACGTGGTCAATTAAGCTTTACTTCTATGACTATTAGACGGCCTACCAAAGCTAAACAAAATTATAGATTGAATACAGTAGAAATATGCATCCTAATACTGAGAGGGTTAACTGATAGTGTTGCTAATTTTGACTGATTAGTGTTCTCTCTCTTTCTTTCTTTCTCTCTCTCTCTCTCTCTCTCTCATACTAAAAGGGTTAACTGAAATTTTTGCTACTTATGACATAATATTGCTCTCTCTCTCTCTCTCTCTCTCTCTCTCTCTCTCTCTCTCTCTCTCTCGTTAAGTGGAATTGTAGCTACTTATGACAGATTAGTGGTGTCTGTGTTGGTTTGTCTTGGCAACCCCTCCGGAAGGTCTTGGCTCGACGGTGGCTGCTAGGGGTGCCTATAGGCAAGAGGGTACTGGCTACTTAGCATAAGGCCGCCATATTGTTTCTAAAAGTAAACTCACAAAGGTTGACAGAATGACTATAAACACCATAGGAAGTTAGCCGCCATGTTGTTTCTAAAAGTAAACTCATACGGACGCCATGTTGTTTCTAAAAGTAAGCTCATATGGACGCCATGTTGTTTCTAAAAGTAAACTCACAAAGACGCCATGTTGTTTCTAAAAAGTAATCTCATATGGACGCCATGTTGTTTCTAAAACTAAACTAATTCGGACACCATGTTGTTTCTAAAAGTAAGCTCATACGGACGCCATGCTGTTGCTAAAAGTAAACTCATACGGACGCCATGTTGTTTCTAAAAGTAAACTCATACAGACGCCATGTTGTTTCTAAAAGTAAACTCATACGGACGCCATGTTGTTTCTAAAAGTGAACTCATACAGACGCTATGTTGTTTCTAAAAGTAAACTCATACGGACGCCATGTTGTTTCTAAAAGTAAACTCACAAAGACGCCATGTTGTTTCTAAAACTAAACTAATTCGGACGCCATGTTGTTTCTAAAAGTAAACTCACAAAGACGCCATGTTGTTTCTAAAAGTAAACTCACAAAGACGCCATGTTGTTTCTAAAAGTAAACTAATTCGGACGCCATGTTGTTTCTAAAAGTAAACTCATACGGACGCCATGTTGTTTCTAAAAGTAAACTCATACGGACGCCATGTTGTTTCTAAAAGTAAAGTCATATGGGGGGGGGGGGGCCAGTGTTTTCGTTACAACCCAGTACAGGCAGTGTTTCAGTCTGGGCCAGGAATATATATATATATATATATATATATATACAGTCCCGGTCAATCATTCGGTTTAGGACCTATACATTGTTGTTGAAACTTACGGGGACTGTCGCTGTTTGTTGGGTCTATTAATTCATTTATTTATATATTTTTGTTTAGTTTCCTCCCTAGACCTCCATCAAGCTTAGAAAAACACCCCCCTAGGGCCCCCTTCAAGATTTATTTGTACATTTTTCGGTAGAAAAAATTCCCGACCAAAGGCCGATTCCTCCTAAAATTACAGGCTCGCTATCGGTCGCCAGGAAAAAATCGACACCTAAATGGCACGAAGGGTCCTAATATTGACAAAGAAATGGGGTGAAAGGTCATAAAATCGACACCTAAATGGCACGAAGGGTCCTAATATTGACAAAGAAATGGGGTGAAAGGTCATAAAATCGACACCTAAATGGCACGAAGGGTCCTAATATTGACAAAGAAATGGGGTGAAAGGGAATCCCCAAACTAATGGAACTAACGTCTTAAAATCTCAAAAACTAGTGGGGCTAAACATTAGGGAGAAGGGGGTCCAGAAAAACGGTCCGTCTCCCCTTAACTTGGGCTGAATTTTATCTATCTATTGCCGGATGCCGTGATCACCGAAGGGGTGGTCACAAATGAATCACTCTGTCCCCATTCAGTTGACGCCCCTCCTCCCATCCAACACCGCTTTCACGCATATACTTCTAAACCCCATCCTTCCACCTTTCTCTTGGTTTACCTCTCCCTCTTTGTCCTTCCACCTCACTCTTGTACACTCTCTTAGTCATTCTCTCGCTTCCCATATGTTCCACATGGCCAAACCATCTCAAGGTGTTCCTTTTCAAGCTTTTCAGCACATCTACATGGATCCACACCACACCGTTCTCGTAATTCTTCGTTCGTCTGTCTATCCTTCCATGTGACTCCGCACGCACTTCTCAGTAACTAATTTCCACCCCTCTCACTCTTGGTTTATTTCTCTCAAAGAACGTCCATGCTTCACTCCCGTACGTCAATGTCGGGATTACCACACTGTCACGCAAGGACTTCGTTACTTCCATGCTGACCACCCTATTTCTTGTTACTGCTTTCAGCGTTCCTACAACCCTCTTCCCCTGAATTGAACCTCCTTATTAAATCTTAACCCGATACGTCTTGTAATTCGGAGGTTCGTTTACCTCTAATTGGCCCGAGGGAGATCTTTTTGGCCCGGTTTCGTTCCATTAGTCTGGCGATAATAAAACGCTGCAGCAACTGTCCCATCCAGGTTGTATAAAGGTAAGCCAGGAAGCAGGGGGTGTAGTAGCGGCTTAGGAGGACCATTTACCTGTTGATAGTTCTAGTGAGAGGTTTAACACACCGGCGGGACGTTAGCTTAAGGGGAGGCTGGCCGTTTGTTTGGTCTATTAAATCATTTATTCATATATTTTGTTAGTTTCCTCCCTAGACCTCCATTAAGCTTACAAAAACACCCCCTAGACCCCCCTTCAAGATAAATTTGTACATTTTTCGGTAGAAAAAGTTCCCGGCCGAAGGCCGGTTCCTCTTAAAATTGCAGGCTCGCTATCGCTCGCCCGGAAATAATCGACACCTAAATGGCACGAAAGGTCTTAAAATTGACAACGAAATTGGGCGAAAGGTGTTAAAATCGCCAAACTAGTGGGCCGAACGTCTTATAATCTCAAATCTAGTGGGGATAAACATTAGGGAGAAGGGGGTCCAGAAAAACGGTCTGCCTCCCCTCAAAGAGAACTGTGTGCCTTGGGGGATTAAAAGCCTTGGGGGTCCGTATCTTAAGGCTTAGGGATGGTATGTATCCCTTAGAAGAATGTGAAGTGAAGATACTGAATGAAAAATTTAACTCACCCATTAAGTATTTAATAGCTTTACTTTGGATAGTATTGCGCGCGCACACCGACACACACACAATATATATATATATATATATATATATATATATATATATATATATATATATATATATATATAAAATATGACATCATTACATTATATTATATTTTATCAGCGGTCGCTTCCAATGATACACCAACAGCAAGTTGAATGGCATCAAACGTCTTACATATTAAATGAGGGTGAAAGAAAGATACCGACTCTAGTCTATACATAATAATTAAGCCAAAAAACACGACCACTATCCTCTACAACAACAACACCAACACCAACAACAACACCACCAACACCAACAACACCACCACCAACAACAACACCAACACCAACACCAACAACAACACCACCACCACCACCACCACCAACAACAACAACACCAACAACAAACGACTAGAATAACAAAGCTAACATTTCTACCATTTGGGAAGAGTCAGCCAGGGAAGAGGTGATTCACAACCCATTTACTCCAGCCCATTATGAGTGACAGTGAGTATTAGTATATTGTGTGGTAGTATTATATTGAGGTCCTGATATGGTTCCGATCGAGCGCTATCAAAGGTGTTATTGTTGTGAGAGAGAGAGAGAGAGAGAGAGAGAGAGAGAGAGAGAGAGAGAGAGAGAGAGAGAGAGAGAGAGAGAGAGAGAGAGAGAGAGAGAGAGAGAAAGTAAGTAAGTAAGTAAGTAAGTAAGTGTGTGTGTGATTAATTAACCCTCTCCGACATATGACGCGATATTGAGCCTATTGGGGATACTTTAAAGCCTTTGTTACCATCAGGGGTATTTAGAAACCTTTAGTTTAGTTACTTCAACCTCTGCAGTTGTCTTTGAGTTAGCTGTGGGCAGAAAACTAATTTTGGAGAGGTAATTATAAGAGTGAGAGAACTCTATTTCTTATTGCTAATCTGGCAATCTCTGCGTCATAAATGCGTGAAAGGGTTAATATACTGTATGTATATAGGTTATTTCAGTTTGTTCCCTAAATATAAGAACATAAAA
>CM064556.1:14670429-14690429 GCA_032716605.1 Paralithodes platypus | reverse complement strand
ATGAATATGAATACACTCTCCCCCTCTCCCTCCGCACCCACCCTTGCAGCAGAGGTCAATGCCCTGGCTCCCCTTAACCCTTTCAGTATCGGGACCATCCTTTTCATAATAGTCCGGCTACTACTAGAAGATTTAATTCAGCTTAAAAAGGGCCTCCAGCAATGAAAAGGCTTCAAACTATCTCACTCAACCCTTTTTTTTATTGTACGGCAGATCCTTCTTTAGCTACACAAACTATTCTATAAATGGCTATAATAAAATGATAAAGACGTCGGCAGTACAGGAGTTAAACCTATCTGGTCAGACCATTTGGGGGCTTACTATAAGGATCTCCCACTTCCTATCCCCCTCATCCCCCCCCCCCCCACTATCTCCTATCCCCCTCCCCCCCCCCACTATCTCTCCTATCCCCCTCCCCCCCCCCCACTATCTCCTATCCCCGCCCCTGACTCTAAACTGGTGTTGAATATCCAGAGCAGCAGTGATTTTTTTAGAGGGCAAGCAATCTCGAGGAGGGGGGGTCACTAGATCTGTTGTCGCTCGACTTCCTTTGTATTTCTTTATACTCCTCAGCTTTCCTCCCCCCCCCCCCCCCTCCCTCCCCCCACTATATTCTATCCCTACCCTTCCCCCCCCCCCACTATCTCCTCACCCTCCCCTTCCCCCCTCCTCCTCCCTTCCCCCCACTATCTCCTATCCCTCTCCTTCATCCCCCTTCTCTCCCCAACTATCTCCTACCCTTCCCCTTCCCTCCTCTCAGCTTCCCCCTACTCTCCCCCACTATCTCCTACCCCTCCCCCTCCCATCCCCCCCCCGATCTCCTACCCCTCCCCTCCCCCCACCATCTCCTACCCCTCCCCTCCCCCCACCATCTCCTACCCCTCCCCTCCCCCCACCATCTCCTACCCTCCCCCCCCCCCACCATCTCCTACCCCTCCCCTCCCCCCACTATCTCCTATCTCTCCCCTTCCTCCTCAGCCCCTCGCTCCCCCCTTCCTCCATCTCCCCCCACACTATCTCCTATCCCTCCCTCCCTCCCTCCCTCCCTCCCTTGGCACCGTTTAGCCAGTAATCATCTAGACATTTTCCGCGTAATTAGCTCTCCGCGTCCTCTGATTGGCTGATGCTCTAGGAGTCTAGGGGGTGCAGAGAGAGAGAGAGAGAGAGAGAGAGAGAGAGAGAGAGAGAGAGAGAGAGGGGGGGGGAGAGAGAGAGAGACGAGGAGGGAGAGAGAATAGAGTGGGGAGAGAGAGAGAGAGAGGGGGAGGGAGAGAGAGAGAGAGAGGGGGAGGGAGAGGAGAGAGAGAGAGAGGGGGGGGGGAGAGAGAGGGGGGAGAGAGAGAGAGAGAGAGAGGGAGAGAGACGCGAGAAGAGAGAGAGAGGAGAGAGAGAGAGAGAGAGAAGAGAGAGAGGAGAGAGGAGGAGAGAGAGAGAGAGAGAGAGAGAAGAGAGGAGAGAGAGGAGGGGGGGGGGGTCTTAATTGGGGAAGAGGGAGGGAGGGGGGGGGGGGAGATGTGAGGAAAAGATGGAGAAGGAGGATGGAGGAAAGTGGAGGAGGAGGAGCAGGATGGAGGGAAGTGGAGGAGGAGGAGCAGGATGGAGGGAAGTGGAGGAGGAGGAGCAGGATGGAGGGAAGTGGAGGAGGAGGAGCAGGATGGAGGGAAGTGGAAGAGGTAATTCAACTCGGGCAGGAACAAAGGCCAGCTTCCATTACCCTCCTAGGCTATTTAGAAGGGGGTGGAGTGTTTGTCACCCTCAAAACGTTAAGGGGAGATTTCCACTTGAGGGATTTTTTTCTTTACCCCTTTCTCCCTCATGTTTAGCCCCATTGCTTTTGAGATTTTAAGACATTCGCCCCATTAGTTTGGCGATTTTAAGAACTTTCACCCCATTTATGTCACTTTTAAGACCTTTCGTCCCATTTAGGTTTTTTTTTTTTTTTTTCCTGGGCGAGCGATAGCGAGCCTGTAATTTAAGAGGAACCGGCCTTCGGCCGGGACATTTTTCTACCGAAAAATTTACAAATTTATCTTGAAAGGGGGTCTAGGGGGTGTAATTTTAAGCTTGATGAAAAAGTAGGGAACAAACTAAATACCTCCCCTTAACACAAGATATTAGTTGATCAATTAGGGGGACATGGGCCGTTTTTCTGGTCACTCTTCTTCCTCATGCAGTTTACCCCCAACAGTTTTCAGATTGTATGACGTTGGGCCCATTATTTTGGCGATTTTAATACCTTTAGCCCCATTTCGTTGTCAATTTTAAGACCTTTCGTGCCATATAGGTGTCGATTTTTTCCTGGCGAGCGATAGCGAGCCTGTAATCTTAAGAGTGTTCAAAATCATCAAAGGCATCGACAATATGAACTGTAGTAAGTACTTCACTATCAACCAATCTAATTACACGCGGGGAAACTGTTTCAAAATGATAGGTAAATCTTTTAACTCACACGAAGCTAAGAATTTCTTCTTCAATCGAGTTGTCAACTTATGGAATGGGCTTCCCCGAGACGTTATAGACTGCCGCACCGTTGATTCATTTAAACTTCGCCTAGACAAATATCTCGCATCAAACCCGCGACTGACTGCGTTTGTAAATTAATAACTTTATTTGATCCCCCCCTCAGTTACTAACCCATATGTCCCCTACTAACTTCCTAATCCTGCCACGGACATTAGTTCCAGGGCAGTAGTTCCCTTACCCACTCTAAACCACTGTTTGGACACTTGATCCTCAGAGTTTTGGAGGACAAACAGCCTAGAAGGGTCACTAGATCTGATGTTGCTTGATTTCCTTTGTACTCCTTTGTACTATGTTAGGAAGCACTCCGTCACACATCCCAGCAACTGTACAATCAGCGGACTGTGTGACAAGGATAAACACTTAACAGTCTTAATTGTGGAGGTTGCGTCGGCGGTGAACTACAATCAGGGGTCTGGGCCGGGTGAGATCATTGGAGATAACACCGCTAGAAGCCTCTGTCGCTATAATTAATGTCCCCTGATACCCGCTGATAACACTGATAAAAGGGGATACTGACCATTACTCTCCTTCGCTACTTTACTTTGGTAGCTTCTGAATTAACTGTCTTCGTAGCGCAATGGATAAATGCACTGAATTTAGGCGTGAGCATCCTGGGTTCGAATCCCTGGACTGCCACATGTATTTGTTGATTTCATTAATTGAGTTTAGAAGTAAAGTCGGTTGGTGGAGGGAACCTAATAATTATAGATTTAATAGCCGAGATACCCGTTGTTGTTGTTCCCCAGACTGTCTGACCGAACAGCCCCAAGGTCCCGAGCAAGGCCCAGGTCATAACCGAGCGCCCCCACAGAACCCTCCCTCCTTTACCACTAAGAATGCCCAGGTAACCGAAGCCGCTCCCAGGTGAGGAGCTGAGGAGGGTGCGGAAACGCCCGGGACACCGAAGCCCAACCCAAGGTTCTGTGCCCCTTTACGATTATGAAGGGAATGTTGAGGGTCAAAGAAAAAATGTGACGCTTTGGCTCCCAGTCTGCCAACCTCTAGGTTAATCCACGTTAGAGACACCGCCATTAGAGATCTAGGATATAATTATATATACCCGGTAAGTAAACGGAATATTCAGAGTAAGCTATGATTATGGCAGAACATGCTCAACTCTCCCTCTGATAGACCAGCCCATCATTACATGACTAAAATCCAATCCTCTCAGCATTAGCTAGAAAAGGCCCTAGAAAGCCGCCTTTGGTGGGGGGATAACTCTCCTATTTCAACTCCCCTTGCCTGTGCCGGTTTAAGGGGAGATTTCCACTTGAGGGGCTTTTTTCTTGATCCCTTTCTCCCTCATGTCTAGCCCCATTGCTTTTGAGATTTTAAGAAGTTTGCCCCATTAGTTTGGTGATTTTTAAGAATTTCCGCCCCATTCTGTCAATCTTAAGACCATTCGTGCCATTTAGGTGTCGATTTTTTCCTGGCGAGCGATAGCGAGCCTGCAATTTAAGGGGAACCGGATTTTTCTACCGAAAAATGTACAAATCTATCAAGGGGGAGTAATTTTAAGCTTGATGGAAGTCTAGGGAATGGAGGAATGAATCAAGGAAGTCTAGGGAATGGAGGTTTAGGGTACAAACTAAAAACCTCCCCTTAACCCCTTTGAGTACCAGGGACGTGTGGTAGGTTGTAGTCTAGGTATATTCAGACGATATTATGCAGCTTAAGAAGGATCTGTGGTAGTTAAAAGGGTCCCTGGTACTGAACGGGTTAAGGGGAGGTATTTAGTTTGTACCCTAAACCTCCATCAAGCTTAAAAATTACACTCCCTTGACCCCCTTCAAGATAAATTTGTACAGAAGGCCGTTTCCTCTTACATTACAGGCTCGCTTTCGCTCGCCAGGAAAAAATCGACGCCTAAATGGTACGAAATGTCTAAAAAATTGACAGAAATGGGGCGAAAGTTCTTAAAATAGCCAAACTAATGGGGCGAACGTCTTAAAATCACAAAAGCAACGGGGCTAAACATGAGGAAGAAAGGGGTACATAAAAAAATCCCTCAAGTGGAAATCTCCCCTTAAGGAGTAGGTCCGAAGATAATAAACTCTGCGAGGATCACATAAAGGAGAGAGGAGATGAGGAGGAGGAGAGGAAGGAGAGGAGAGAGAGAGAGAGAGAGAGCGATGGAGGGGAGGTGGTAGAGAGAGAGAGAGAGAGAGACAATTAAGGCCGTGATAACAAGACCATGATAGAGCAGCCCATTAGACCAGCAGCAGCCACCAGTCCCGGATCCTTATCGCTCTAAACTACCACTACCACCACCACCACTACCACTATCCTTAAGAGCTTCAACCCCCTCCCCCCCCCCCCCCCTCTCTCTCTCTCTCTCTCTCTCTCTCTCTCTCTCTCTCTCTCTCTCTCTCTTCCTCCAAGATATTTCCTTCTTTCCTTCATTCAACTACCTACCACCATCCTCTCTCCCTCACTCTCTCTCTCTCTTCCTCCAAGATATTTCCTTCTTTCCTTCATTCAACTACCTACCACCATCCTCTCTCCCTCACTCTCTCTCTCTTTATTCCTCCAAGATATTTCCTTCTTTCCTTCATTCAACTACCTACCACCATCCTCTCTCCCTCACTCTCTCTCTCTTTCTATCTGATATTCCTCAAAGAAAATGCCATCCTTTCCTTCATTCCGAGATATCCCCCCCCCTCCTCTCTCTCTCTCTCTCTCTCTCTCTCTCTCTCTCTCTCTCTCTCTCTCTCTCTCTCTCTCTCTCTCTCTTATAGAATGTCTTTGTGTTGAGTAATGAACGAGTCAGTAGTGTGTGTGTGTGTGTATGTGAGAGTGTGTGTGAATTTAAGTAAGTGGAGAAAGTGTATGCAAAGATTACCCGGAAATGTGTGTGTGTGTGTGTGTGTGTGTGTGTGTGTGTGTGTGTGTGTGTGAACTATGCATGTCTGAGTGATCGAGTGTAAATGAGTGTGTTTACAAGAGGAGACTTGATTACTGGTATTTAAGTGGGTTGAGGGTGTGTTTGAGAATGTGTGTTGAGTGTTGCGAGTATTTGAGTGCGTTGACCCAGTATTTGAGTGCGTTGAGGTTGATATTAGTGTTTACTATATTATGTAGTGTAGGTCATATGCGTGCGGTTGAGTGTGTTGCGTGTGCTTGAGTGTATTGAATGTGTTTGAGTGTATTGCGTGTACTGGAGTGAGTTGCGTGTGTTTATTTGCATGTTTGAGTGTGGTGTGTGTGTTTGAGTGTGTTGCGTGTGTTTGAGTGCGTTGCGTGTTTGAGTGCGTTGCGTGTGTTTATCATCAAGTGGGGCAGCAGGGCACCCTCATTAACTTAAACAACTCTTGACCAATCACAATCCTTGATGACGTAAGATCCTCCCTTCCTCCCTCCCCCCCACCTCATATCCTCTTTTCCTCCTCCTTTCCTCCCTTCCTCCCGTTCATATTCTCCCTTCCTCCCCTCATATCCTCCCTTCCTCCCCTCATATCCTCCCTTCCTCCCGTTCATATTCTCCCTTCCTCCCCTCATATCCTCCCTTCCTCATTTTCATATCCTCTCTTCCTCCCCTCATATCCTCCCTTCCTCCCTTCCTACCCCTCATATCCTCCCTTCCGCCCGGTCATATCCTCCCGTCCTCCCCCTCATATCCTCTCTTCCTCCCCTCATATCCTCCCTTCCTCCCGCTCATATCCTCCCTTCCTCCCCCTCATATCCTCCCTTCCTACCCCTCATATCCTCTCTTCCGCCCGGTCATATCCTCCCGTCCTCCCCCTCATATCCACCCTTCCTCCCACTCATATCCTCCCTTCCTCCCGCTCATATCCACCCTTCCTCCCCCTCATATCCTCCCTTCCTCCCGCTCATATCCACCCTTCCTCCCCCTCATATCCTCCCTTCCTCCCGCTTATATCCTCCCTTCCTCTCGCTTATATCCTCCTTTCCTCCCGCTCTTCATATCCTCCTTCCTATTCCTCCTCCCCTCTCTCTTCCAATATTACCTCACCCCCCAACTTCCTTGTAATATCCTCTCTACTTCCTCCCTTCTCCCTGCCTTTCTCTTCCGTGTCTCTCTTCTCGTACCGTTGTAAAGGCTTATCCCTCAACACTTTCACCACCACCCTCCCTCCCTTCCTCCTTATCTCCCTTCTATCCTTCCTCCCTTCCTTTATATCCTCCTTTTCTCCCTTCTATCCTTCCTCTTTTCTCCCTTCTATCCTTCCTCTTTTCTCCCTTCTATCCATCCTCCCTTCCTTTATATCCTCCTTTTCTATTCCTCTTCCTTTATCTCCCCTCTTCCTCTTCTCCCCTATCTCCCCTCTTCCATTCCCCTCTCTCTTCCTCCTCCTCTTCTCCCCTCTTCCTCTCCCTTTTCCATTATACTCTGCCTCTCCCCTCTTCATCGCCTTCCTCTTCTCTGCTCCTCTCTGTTCCTCTTGCTCTTCTCCTCTCTCTCCCCTCTTCATCGCCTTCCTCTTCTCTGCTCCTCTCTGTTCCTCTTGCTCTTCTCCTCTCTCTCCCCTCTTCATCTCCTTCCTCTTCTCTCCTCTCTGTTCCTCTTGCTCTTCTCCTCTCTCTCTCTCTGTTCCTCTTGCTCTTCTCCTCTCTCTCCCCTCTTCATCGCCTTCCTCTTCTCTTCTCTCTGTTCCTCTTGCTCTCCTCCCTCCCTCCCCTCTTCCTCTCCCCTCCTCCCTCACCTCTCATCTTCCTCTCCCACTTCTCCCCTCTTCTCCTCTTTCTTTTCCTCTCCCCACTCTCTCTCCTCTTCCACTCTTGGTTAATTAGGATATGGACAATTACTGGCAATTGGGACTTTGGTGACGACAACCTCTCTGATGTGTGTGTGTGTGTGTGTGTGTGTGTGTGTGTGTGTGTGTGTGTATTGAGTGAGTGTGTGAGTGAGTTAGAGTGCAAGTGAGTGAGAGTGCGTGTGTGTGTTTGTTTGTGTTTGTGTGTGTGTGTGTGTGTGTGTGTGTGTGTGTGTGTGCATGGTTAGTATCTCAAATATATTGCAGTAATAATAAGACTGAATAGTACAGAACTCTTATTGTGAATTGTGCCAAAGACTATCTGCTCTTTCCTTCAACTGGTCTACCGAAACACTATTTACAACCTCTGAGAATTCCCCATACAGGCCTATTCGTGCTAAACCTGTGCAGATCCAACTTCTAGTGAGGGTTGCGTGCTGAATTCATATTGAGGCTAAGCAGAGAGAGAGAGAGAGAGAGAGAGAGAGAGAGAGAGAGAGAGAGAGAGAGAGAGAGAGAGAGAGAGAGAGAGTACACAGGAAGTCAAACAACAGGTCTAGCGACACTTTGAAGCAGCTTTCCCTCTAAATCACTGCTGCTTAGTGTTCAACAGTGTTTTCGACTTATGCTAATTGAGAGAGAGAGAGAGAGAGAGAGGTGTACAATGTTCCTCTTTATTTGAACATCACTTCCCTCTTGACTCGAGAAATAGGCTTGGATTCCACTTAACTACTACTACTACTACTACTACTACTACTACTACTACTACTACCCCTCCCCCTCCCCCTCTCTCTCTCTCTCTACCGTATTTTAGTTGGTAAATCTGCTCAATATCATTGACTACAGCTCCAACTTCCTTATAGCCTGAAACTCGCAAGTGGTCAATTAATTTAAACATATACCTAACTAATGAAATCAATGAATGTCTAACTCAGCTGACTCCAGACTAACTCAACTAACTCCAGACTAACTCAAACTAACTCCAGACTAACTCAACTAACTCAACTAACTCCAGACTAACTCAACTAACTCCAGACTAACTCAACTAACTCCAGACTAACTCAACTAACTCGAGACTAACTCAAACTAACTCCAGACTAACTCAAACTAACTCAACTAACTCCAGACTAACTCAACTAACTCAAACTAACTCCAGACTAACTCAAACTAACTCCAGACTAATTAAACTAACTCAGACTTAACTCGAGACTCCAGACTAACTCAACTAACTCCAGACTAACTAACTCAAACTAACTCGAGACTAACTCAAACTAACTCCAGACTAACTCAAACTAACTCAACTAACTCCAGACTAACTCAACTAACTCGAGACTAACTCAACTAACTCCAGACTAACTCAACTAACTCCAGACTAACTCAACTAACTCCAGACTAACTCAAACTAACTCCAGACTAACTCAACTAACTCCAGACTAACTCAAACTAACTCCAGACTAACTCAAACTAACTCCAGACTAACTCAAACTAACTCCAGACTAACTCAAACTAACTCCAGACTAACTCAAACTAACTCCAGACTAACTCAAACTAACTCCAGACTAACTCAACAAACTCGAGACTAACTCAAACTAACTCCAGACTAACTCAACTAACTCCAGACTAACTCAAACTAACTCCAGACTAACTCAAACTAACTCCCGACTAACTCAACTAACTCAAACTAACTCCCGACTAACTCAACTAACTCGAGACTAACTCAAACTAACTCAACTAACTCCAGACTAACTCAAACTAACTCCAGACTAACTCAACTAACTCCAGACTAACTCAAACTAACTCCAGACTAACTCAACTAACTCCAGACTAACTCAACTAACTCAAACTAACTCCAGACTAACTCAACTAACTCGACTAACTCAACTAACTCCAGACTAACTCAACTAAATCCAGACTAACTCAACTAACTCCAGACTAACTCAACTAACTCCAGACTAACTCAAACTAACTCCAGACTAACTCAACTAACTCCAGACTAACTCAAACTAACTCCAGACTAACTCAACTAACTCCAGACTAACTCAACTAACTCCAGACTAACTCAAACTAACTCAACTAACTCCAGACTAACTCAACTAACTCCAGACTAACTCAAACTAACTCAACTAACTCCAGACTAACTCAACTAACTCCAGACTAACTCAACTAACTCGAGACTAACTAAACTAACTCGAGACTAACTACACTAACTCAACTTAACTCGAGACTAACTAAAATAACTCGAGACTAACTAAACTAACTCCAGACTAACTAAACTAACTCGAGACTAACTCAAACTAACTCAAGATTAACTAAACTAACTCGAGACTAACTAAACTAACTCCAGACTAACTAAACTAACTCGAGACTAACTCAACTAACTCGAGACTAACTCAAACTAACTCAAGACTAACTAAACTAACTCGAGACTAACTAAACTAACTCAACTTAACTCGAGACTAACTCAACTTAACTCGAGACTAACTAAACTAACTCGAGACTAACTAAACTAACTCGAGACTAACTCAAACTAACTCGAGACTAACTAAACTAACTCGAGACTAACTAAACTAACTTGAGACTAACTAAACTAACTCAAACTAACTCGAGACTTAACTAAACTAACTCGAGACTAACTCAAACTAACTCCAGACTTACTCAACTAACTCCAGACTTACTCAACTAACTCCAGACTAACTAAACTAACTCAACTTAACTCGAGACTAACTAAACTAACTCGAGACTAACTCAACTTAACTCGAGACTAACTAAACTAACTCGAGACTAACTAAACTAACTCAACTTAACTCGAGACTAACTCAACTAACTCGAGACTAACTCAACTTAACTCGAGACTAACTAAACTAACTCGAGACTAACTCAACTTAACGAGACTAACTAAACTAACTCGAGACTAACTAAACTTAACTCGAGACTAACTAAACTAACTCGAGACTAACTAAACTAACTCGAGACTAACTAAACTAACTCGAGACTAACTAAACTAACTCAAACCAACTGGACTATCCCTTTGACTCCCACATGTTCTGTCTAAATAAAATAGTCTAACGATAGCCTCAATAAATGCGTCAAAATCATTAAATAATCATAGAGCCTCCCCTCCAACCCCCGTCAACTCCCTCTACACCCCTTCTCCCTCCCCAAAGCCACCACCACCCCTCCCCACAACCCCCCTAAACCCCTCCCTCCTTCCCCAACCCCCCCCAACCCCTTCTCCTCATACCAAACCCCCCCACCCAAGCCCTTAAAACCCTTCCTCCCTCCCCTCAATCCTCCTAGGCCCCTACCCCCCTTCCCAACCCTCCTCTACTAACCCCCCCCCCCGCAACCCCCATGCGGAGACATTCTTGCACGCTAACTTGTTCCTCGCTTTTAATTTATTCGTGGACACTGATTCTGGCCACTCACTCACTCATCGTGCTAGTGCTCTCTCGCTCTCGCTCTCTCTATCCATCTATCTATTTATCTATCTATTTTATCTCTCTCCCTCCCTGTCTCTCTCTCTCTCTCTCACTCACTCATTTTTGTTCTCTCTCTCTCTCTCTCTCTCTCTCTCTCTCTCTCTCTGTCTCTCTCTCTCTCTGTAGAAAATTGGAGAGAATTCCAAAGAAAATTGTCCCTATACAAAAGAGGTGTGAGATACATGAGGGGTATTTTGAGCACAGCTATATACAAAGTCCACGAATGCCCCCCACTAAGCCGGAAACACCTTCTCTGAGTAATCTGGAGGATTATTGACCTAAAGACCTCTCCTTCCCACTCTGCTACCCATTAAAAAACATGCAATCAGCCCCCGCAAATACTGTAATTACGCCCCGCCCCTCAAAAAAAAAAAAAAAAAAATAAAAAAAAAAAAATAATAATAATAATAATAATCCCTCCTTGACCTTGACCTCTCAAACTAAAAACCAGCCCAAAATAAATGACTAACGCAAACAATACCAAAATCATATACTTCCCTCAATCACGAGTTTAGTAAAATCAAAGTATTATCCTTCAAGGCATCTTCGCTTAGAAACAAGATAGATGAACTAAAATGCCTTGCGTTAAGGGGGAGATCTCCACTTGAGGGATTTTTGTCTGGACCCCTTTCTCCCTCATGTTTAGCCCCATTGCTTTTCTAATTTAAGACGTTCGCCCCATTATTTTGACGAGTTTAAGAACTTTCGACCCATTTCTGTCAAATTTAAGACCTTTCGTGCCATTTAGGTGTCGATTTTATCCTGGCGAGCGATAGCGAGCCTGTTATTTAAGAGGAACCGGCTTTCAGCCGGGACATTTTTCTGCCGAAAAATTTAAAAATTTATCTTGAAAGGGGCTCAAGGGGATGTAATCTTAAGCTTGATGGATATCTAGAGACCAAACTAAAAACCTCCCCTTAACAGAAAAAAAATAGACGTAATTCACCAATTTGCGAGTGTCAGGCTATAAGGAAGTTGGAGCCGTGAACATCGATATTAAACAGAAATGCAATAAGAATGTGGGTTTCTGATGGCTACATGTTATGTTGAATTGGGTTTCATGTATTTATATATGTAGGCTTGTAGATAGATAGATATGTAGTCCTGTAGATAGATAGATATGTAGGCCTTATACTACTACCGTATTTTAGCTGTACAATCTATTATATATCGTTGTTTACAGCTCCAACTTCCTTATAGAACGAAACTCGCCAATTAGCGTGACAGAACCTCACCTCGATTTTAAAAACAGTGATATAATTCCTGAATACCTTATCGACTCCTACATTTTGTTTTCATAAAGATAGGTGCAATGGTAAATCAAGAGGTGGAGTGGGTATGTGGGTAGCATGTCACCTAAATCAAGAGGTGGAGTGGGTATGTGGGTAGCATGTCACCTAAATCAAGAGGTGGAGTGGGTATGTGGGTAGCATGTCACCTAAATCAAGAGGTGGAGTGGGTATGTGGGTAGCATGTCACCTAAATCAAGAGGTGGAGTGGGTATGTGGGTAGCATGTCACCTAAATCAAGAGGTGGAGTGGGTATGTGGGTAGCATGTCACCTAAATCAAGAGGTGGAGTGGGTATGTGGGTAGCATGTCACCTAAATCAAGAGGTGGAGTGGGTATGTGGGTAGCATGTCACCTAAATCAAGAGGTGGAGTGGGTATGTGGGTAGCATGTCACCTAAATCAAGAGGTGGAGTGGGTATGTGGGTAGCATGTCACCTAAATCCAATCGAGGTTTCACTTCCCAAAAATAATAAAGAAATAGTCTGTGTCAAATTAAGGTGAGACTGACCGTTTGTTTGGTCTATTAATTCATGTATTCATATTTTTTTTTAGTTTCCTCCCTAGACCTCCATCAAGCTTAGAAAAACACCCCCTAGACCCCCCTTCAAGATAAATTTGTACATTTTTCGGTCGACGGCCGGCTCCTCTTAAAATTGCAGGCTCGCTTTCGCTCGCCAGGAAATAATTGACACCTAAATGGCACAAAAGATCTTAACATTGACAACGAAATGGGGCGAAAGGTGTTAAAATCGCCGAACTAATGGGCCGAAAGTCTTATAATCTCAAAACTAGTGGGGCTAAACATTAGGGAGAAGGGGGTCCAGAAAAACGGTCTTCCTCCCCTCAAACATGAAAAACTCAAACCATTAATTATCACTACTGCATACCGACCTCCGAGTCAAAGTGAGGTCGATGATAATCACCTATACGAAATATTGCAACAAACCCTCAATGCTAACGAAAGCATAAGGTTCCATGTCATCTCAACCGGTGGACCATTTCAACCAGTAGCTCTCAACCAGTGCCAAATTAACCCTTTCACGCTTATGACGCGATTTTGAGCCTATTAGGGATACTTAAAAGCCTTTGTTACCATCAGGGGTATTTATAAACCTTTAGTTTAGTTACTTCAACCTCTGCAGTTGTCTTTGAGTTAGCTGTGTTGAGCCTATTGGGGATACTTTAAAGCCTTTGTTACCATCAGGGGTATTTAGAAACCTTTAGTTTAGTTACTTCAACCTCTGCAGTTGTCTTTGAGTTAGCTGTGTTGAGCCTATTGGGGATACTTTAAAGCCTTTGTTACCATCAGGGGTATTTAGAAACCTTTAGTTTAGTTACTTCAACCTCTGCAGTTGTCTTTGAGTTAGCTGTGTTGAGCCTATTGGGGATACTTTAAAGCCTTTGTTACCATCAGGGGTATTTAGAAACCTTTAGTTTAGTTACTTCAACCTCTGCAGTTGTCTTTGAGTTAGCTGTGTTGAGCCTATTGGGGATACTTTAAAGCCTTTGTTACCATCAGGGGTATTTAGAAACCTTTAGTTTAGTTACTTCAACCTCTGCAGTTGTCTTTGAGTTAGCTGTGGGCAGAAAACTACTTTTGGAAAGGTAATTATAAGAGTGAGAGAACTCTATTTCTTATTGCTAATCTGGCAACCTCTGCGTCATAAATGCTGGAAAGGGTTAACTTACAAATACAGCTTAGTAATGAAGCCAATACAAATTTACGAATACAGACATCGATACAAAAATGCATTAATAATTACAAATTTACGAATACAGACATCGATACAAAAATGCATCAATAACTAGAAATCTACCTCTCATTACTAGTCTAAGAAATGATGAACCCGATCTAATTACGGTCTTGGGGTTGATCACTGGGTGCAGCACGATTAATGTTAAATCCGAGGTTTGAGGGGGGGTCACCTGCCTATCTTCTCTCCTTTTCTCTGGCTTGTATCCATTCGGCCCCATTCAGACTACTGTTCTAAGACGTTTACCCCCATCCAGGTGTCAATATTTTTTTCCTGGCGAGCGGGAGCGAGCTAGCATATATATTTTTTTGCTTTTACAGCAAGCTAAATTTTTAAATTTTTCGATAGAAAAATGTCTCCGGCGAAGCCGGATTTCTCCATACAATGCTGGCTCGCTATCGCCCGCCAGGAAGAAAACGACACCTGGATGGGGATAAGTCTTCAAACACTTGGCTGAATGGGGCCGAATGGATACAAGCCAGGGAAAGAGAGAAAAGGAGAGAAAGATAAAACAAAAAAATCCGGTGACTCCCTCTTAATTTATTGGCTATTAAACTGCCAATCGCAGGAGTTTACCCTGAAATATCGGTAAGAGCGATCATAGTATTATGTGGGGTAATTAGTGGTATAAGTTTGATGAAAGAGATGGCCTGTATAGTCTCAGTGTGTGTGTGTGTGTGTGTGTGTGTGTGTCTGTGTGTCTGTGTGTGTGTCTGTGTCTGTGTGTGTGTGTCTGTGTCTGTGTGTGTGTACTTACTCTAGTTGTACTTACTCTAGTTGTATTGCGGGAGTGAGCATGCTCGTTATTTCCCGCCTCCTATATGTGTAGGTGTTATATGTATCGTTGGAATGGCTGTGGATGTGTGTGTAGTCTGTATTTTTAGCCAATTGGCGACATCGGAAACGAAGGCTTAGGGTGGATCTGTATGGTACCATTCTCACTATAGACGGTACCGTCTCGCCCGAAGGCTTAGGTAGCCATCAGCTTTGGTGAACCATATGATACCCATCTCGCCTTGTACCATTTTTGCCAACCCCAGATGGGACGTCACAACGTCGTCCACTTATTCCAGGTACCTATTTACAGCTAGGTGAACTGAGGCTAACACATGAAAGGAGACAAGCCCAATTTGTCTCCGCCCGGCCGGGGATTGAACCCCCGACCCCTCGTGTGTGAGACGAGAGCGCTACCTACTAGGCTACGGGCTGTGTGTGTGTGTGTCTGTGTTTGTGTGTGTGTGTGTGTGTGTGTGTCCTATCCGTCACTCTGTCTGTCTATCTGTCTGTCTGTCTGTCTGTCTGTCTATCTATTTATGTCTGTCTGTCTGTCTGTCTGTCTGTCTGTCTATTTATGTCTGTCTGTCTGTCTGTCTATCTATCTATCTATCTGTCTGTCTGTCTGTCTGTCTATCTATCTGTCTGTCTGTCTGTCTGTTTATCAATGTCTGTCTGTCTGTCTGTCTGTTTATCAATGTCTGTCTGTCTGTCTGTTTATCAATGTCTGTCTGTCTGTCTGTCTGTCTGTCTATCTATCTATCTATCTATCTATCTTGAATAGATCTTATCTATCTTAAATGCTGAAATTAAAATATTGGGAAAGTAATCATGATGCATGTGAATTGGTTGGACAAATGACATTTAATCATTTAATGAATTGGTTAAAAATTAGATTTGCTCACAAATGTCTCCTAAAACCTTGCAAGTTTTTACAGAAATGTTTATTAAACCTTGATGAATACCTATCGTTAGGAAAGGAAGTTAACCATATCCTATTACATGAATATGACGTATCAGATTTGAAAACTAATGATATAAATGCTATCAAGTCAAGAATTATGTTTGTACAAAACCATGAACCTAGAATGCGGTAATGTATGAGGTTACTGTTATCTCTATTGTATATATGTAAAAAGTTAATTGTGTTGCCTTTTATGAAATAAAGATTTGAGTCTGAATCTATCTGTATATATGTAAAATGTTACCATGTAACCTTTTATGAAATAAAGAATTAACTAACTATCTATCTATCTATCTATCTATCTATCTGTCTGTCTGTCTGTCTGTCTGTCTGTCTGTCTGTCTGTCTGTCTGTCTGTCTGTCTGTCTGTCTGTCTGTCTGTCTGTCTGTCTATCTGTCTGTCTGTCTGTCTGTCTGTCTGTCTGTCTGTCTGTCTGTCTGTCTGTCTGTCTGTCTGTCTGTCTGTCTGTCTGTCTGTCTGTCTGTCTGTCTGTCTGTCTGTCTGTCTATCTCTGTCTGTCTGTATGTCTGTCTATCTGTGTCTGTCTGTCTGTCTGTCTATCTATCTATCTCTGTATGTCTGTCTATTTATGTCTGTCTGTCTATCTGTCTATCTATCTATCTATCTATCTATTTATCTATCTCTGTCTGTCTGTCTGTCTCCGTCTGTCTGGGCAGTGTGACCATTAATTATATCGGTGGGTGGGTTGTTTTTCATCCCTAGTAGTGTAGATTATCGAGTCCTTGGCCGCTCACAGACCCTGCTAATTGGCTCTGTATAAACCCCCCCCCCCTTCTCTCTCTCTCTCTATATATATAGTTTTGTAATTGAATATCACCCCCACCACCACCACCACCCTCCACACACACACACACACACACCTAGATGAGGGTCTCACCTGTACAATCTCAAAAGTTTGCTGACGATAACAAATTTGCAAATAGCGTACTCTCCAAAGAACAAGTTGACGATATGCAACACAATCTAGATAAGTTGTCATGTTGGGCCCAAATTTGGCAAATGAGTTTCAATGCGGATAAATGTAAAGTACTACATATCGGATACCTAAATGAGAAAGCAAACTATTCGATGAATGGCACTCAGCTTAAGAATGTAAACAGAGAAACAAATCTGGGAGTAACAATATCGAGTAACCTAAAACCGAGTCAACAATGTTCAGAAGTTGTTAAGAAGGCAAACAAAATAATTGGCTTTATAGGCAGGTCAGTTGAGCATAAATCCAAAGACGTTATCCTAACCCTTTACAATTCCTTAGTCCGCCCTCTTCTGGAATGCTGCGTTCAATCCTGGTGCCCTTATTACCAAAAAGATATAAACAAGCTAGAACGAGTTCAACGTAGAGTTACCAAATTGATACCTAGCCTAAAGAACAAACCATACGAAGAGCGTCGTAGATAATTAAATCTATTGCCTTTAACCCAGTGCAGATTAAAAGGCGACTTAATTCAAGTGTTCGAAATTATCAAAGGCATCGACAATATGAACTTTACTATCGACCAATCTAATTACTCGCGGGGAAACGCTTGCAAAATTATTGGTAAATCTTTTAATTCACACGAATCTAAGAATTTCTTCTTCAATCTAGTTGTCAACTTGTGGAATGGGCTTCCCAGAGACGTTATAGACTGCAGCACCGTTGATTCTTTTAAACTTCGCCTAGACAAATATCTTGCATCAAACCCGCGACTGACTGCGTTTGTAAATGAATAACTTTATTTTATTCCCCCCTCAGATTCATCAAGGATTATTGCGTATGTATGTTACTAAGACGTTACTCTCTTCTTCCCAGATATACGAAAGATCACTTATAACTGTGTTGTTACTAACTCATCTGTCCCCTACTAACTTCCTAATCCTGCCACGAACGTTAGTTCCAGGGCAGTAGTTCCCTTTCCAATTTTCCCTTACCCACTCTAAAGCACTGTCTGGACATTTGATCCTCAGTGTTTTGGAGGACAAGCAGCCTAGAGGGGTCACTAGACCTGTTGTTTTTGTATTTCCTTTGTACTCCTTTGTACTCTCTCTCTCTCTCTCCATTGATTTACCTGTTGTTGCTTGATTTCCTGTGTACTCCTTTGTCCCCCCACACCCACACACACCTGATTGTAAGGGTTGACATGCACACGCCAGATCCGCCAGTCAAGCCAAACTTCCCACCCAAGCAGCGTATTTCCATGCTTGGAGTGTCCCCGGCCATTAGCTTGGGGGGTGCGTGTTTGAGAAGTGTAAGAGGGCGACTACCATTCTCAGTCGCCTACTCCCTTAACCACCGGATTTGTTTTTATCTTTCTCTCCTTTTTTATCTTTATCTGGCTTGTATCCATTAGGCCCCATTCAGCCAACTGTTTTAAGACGTTTATCCCCATCCAGGTGTCGATTTCTTCCTGGCGAGCGATAGCGAGCTAGCATTGTATGGAGAAATCCGGCTTCGCCGGAGACATTTTTCTATCGAAAAATGTAAAAATTTAGCTTGCTGTCAAAACAAATATATATATATGCTGGCTCACTACCGCTCGCCAGGAAAATATTGATACCTGGATGGGGGTAAACGTTTTAAACCAGTAGGCTAAATGGGGCCGAATGGATACAAGCCAAAGAGAGAGGGAGAGAAAGAGCAAAAAAGCGAGGTGGGGTCCCTTAAAAAAAAAAAAAATTGCTCCGTCTTTATATTTAGGGAAGAGGAAGAAGGGTGACTGCTCTAACTTTTGTCCAATTACACTCAGATCTCAAAAGGGAACAGCCAATTACACTCAGATCTCCAAAGGGAACAGCCAATTACACTCAGATCTCAAAAGGGAACAGCCAATTACACTCAGATCTCAAAAGGGAACAGCCAATTACACTCAGATCTCAAAAGGGAACAGCCAATTACACTCAGATCTCAAAAGGGAACAGCCAATTACACTCAGATCTCAAAAGGGAACAGCCAATTACACTCAGATCTCAAAAGGAACAGCCAATTACACTCAGATCTCAAAAGGGAACAGCCAATTACACTCAGATCTCAAAAGGGAACAGCCAATTACACTCAGATCTCAAAAGGGAACAGCCAATTACACTCAGATCTCAAAAGGGAACAGCCAATTACACTCAGATCTCAAAAGAGAACAGCCAATTACACTCAGATCTCAAAAGGGAACAGCCAATTACACTCAGATCTCAAAAGGGAACAGTCAATTACACTCAAATCTCAAAAGGGAACAGCCAATTACACTCAGATCTCAAAAGGGAACAGCCAATTACACTCAGATCTCAAAAGGGAACAGCCAATTACACTCAGATCTCAAAAGGGAACAGCCAATTACACTCAGATCTCAAAAGGGAACAGCCAATTACACTCAGATCTCAAAAGGGAACAGCCAATTACACTCAGATCTCAAAAGGGAACAGTCAAAAGGGAACAGTCAAAAGCATTTCGTCTTATCAACTCGCCTCCTCAACTAAAGCTTGAATCACACGAATCCTATTTTTACGGGCAATTATGGTCTGGAAACTTAAACAAATTACACTTTATCAGAATTCAGCCGCCTAACATAACCTACCTTCAGTCTAGTTACCGATACCAGTGCGAAAAAGTCCCGAAATAATAAGAGAACAAACTTGCTCATAGAAGTTTGACGGAAAAAGCGTTCGTGTGACAGCGGCTTAATTCGCTACAATCTCTTTCTACACGCAAAACAGTTGTATCTCTCTATAACTTTTCTACTGCAATTACAATAATCAGCGTTCTACAGAGCTTTCTCAGTGTATACCCCCTCCCTCGCGGAAAATGGGTGGCACCCGCCTTTCAACACATTCTCACCCCTATTCTGTCCAATTATCTAACCCAAGAGTGAGCTGATTTTCTCAAGATTTCTTCCACTCAACAAAAACACTCTGGAACCTCTTCCTCAATCGCTGAATAAATAATTGATATAAACTTTTTTTTTTGGGTAGGCCTATGTGTATGGAGGAGACAAAAGGCAGGTTGCCTGTAACGAGTGTCTCCCCCAAAGTCAAAAGAGTGACAGAGCCTGTGACTTAAGACTGCTTCAAGCTCCATGTGTCCAGACTTTTGACTCTAACGTACCTTGAATTTGGCTCTCTATCACTTTCAACTTGGTGGTGGTGGGGGGGGGGGGGGGGCACTTGTTACAGGTAGCTTTGCCTTTGGTTTCCTTCATACACATAGAGGAATATAAATCGAACACACACACACACATATACTGTATATATATATACACTGTGACTGTGTATATACCGGTATTATATTTTCATTACAACCTACTCTTATCACAACCACCATCATCATTACATCACCACCATACTCATCAAAGCTCACCCCCAACCAACCAACCCAACCCCACCACCTCCATTACCTCTAACATCTCCACCACTCTCACACCCACCAACACCATCATCACCCCTTCCACCCCCACTCAGCCCCCATCACCACCACCTTCACGACCGTCAAAACTCTTCCCCACCCCCACTAAGCCC
>CM064556.1:14660429-14665429 GCA_032716605.1 Paralithodes platypus | reverse complement strand
ACAACACAATCTCTGTTTAATAGGGGCCTTTAGCAATTAACAGGCTTCGAACAATCTCACTTAACCCTTTTTACCACCACAGATCCTTCTTAAACTATAGAAAAAGCGTCAAAAAATAGCGAAAATATAATTCAAAAGACGTCTCCGGTACAGAAAGGGTTAAGTGGTGAGATCTTGCAGGTCACAGGATGATAAACACATCATATGATGCACGGGTGGATGTCAGTGCAAGAGGTCACAGGATGATAAACACATCATATGAAGCACGGGTGGATGTCAGTGCAAGAGGTCACAGTATGATAAACACATCATATGAACCACGGGTGGATGTCAGTGCAAGAGGTCACAGGATGATAAACACATCATATGAAGCATGGGTGGATGTCAGCGCAAGAGGTCACAGGATGATAAACACATCATATGATGCACGGGTGGATGTCAGCGCAAGAGGTCACAGTATGATAAACACATCATATGAACCACGGGTGGATGTCAGTGCAAGAAGTCACAGGATGATAAACACATCATATGAACCACGGGTGGATGTCAGTGCAAGAGGTCACAGGATGATAAACACATCATATGAAGCACGGGTGGATGTCAGTGCAAGAGGTCACAGGATGATAAACACATATGAAGCACGGGTGGATGTCAGTGCAAGAGGTCACAGGATGATAAACACATCATATGAAGCACGGGTGGATGTCAGTGCAAGAAGTCACAGGATGATAAACACATCATATGATGCACGGATGGATGTCAGTGCAAGAGGTCACAGGATGATAAACACATCATATGATGCACGGGTGGATGTCAGTGCAAGAGGTCACAGGATGATAAACACAGCATATGATGCACGGGTGGATGTCAGTGCAAGAGGTCACAGGATGATAAACACATCATATGATGCACGGGTGGATGTCAGTGCAAGAGGTCACAGGATGATAAACACATCATATGAAGCACGGGTGGATGTCAGTGCAAGAGGTCACAGTATGATAAACACATCATATGATGCACGGGTGGATGTCAGTGCAAGAGGTCACAGGATGATAAACACATCATATGAACCACGGGTGGATGTCAGTGCAAGAGGTCACAGTATGATAAACACATCATATGAACCACGGGTGGATGTCAGTGCAAGAGGTCACAGGATGATAAACACATCATATGAAGCACGGGTGGATGTCAGTGCAAGAGGTCACAGGATGATAAACACATCATATGAACCACGGGTGGATGTCAGTGCAAGAGGCTTCTGGACAAGGAGACAGTGCATGTTCTTTGACGTGACCACTAGCTGTCTGTAGAGGCTGCACACAAGGGGAACGAATAATTAAGGGGAGATATCCACTTGAGGGACTTTTTTCTTGACCCCTTTCTCCCTCATGTCTAGCCCCATTGCTTTTGATATGTTAAGACGTTTGCCCCATTATTTTGACGATTTTAAGATTTTTCAACCCATTTCTGTCAATTTTAAGACCTTTCGTGCCATTTATGTGTCGATTTTATCCTGGCGAGCGATAGCGAGCCTGTAATTTAAGAGGAACCGGCTCTCAGCCGGGAAATTTTTCTACCGAAAAATTTACAAATTTATCTTGAAAGGGGCTCAAGGGGGTGTAATCTTAAGCTTGAAGGATATCTAGGGACCAAACTAAAAACCTCCCCTTAAAGCCTGGGCATATGGGGAAAGGGTTCTACATATTTTAATAGGGCAGCTTCCTTTATAACATACCCGGTAGTAACCTATTTACTCTATCCCCTATTTCTCTCTCTCTCTCCCCTCCACCCCAGCCTCCCGCAGGCCTCTTAAGGGGACAGTGGCCGGTTTCTGGGGCTATTAATTCATTTATTCATGTATTTTTTTTAGTTTCCTCGCTAGACCTCCATCAAGCTTAAAAAAAACACCCCCTAGACCCCTTTTCAAGATAAATTTGTACATTTTTCGGTAGAAAAATGTCCCGGCCGAAGGCCGTTTCCTTCTAAAATTAGAGGCTCGCTATCGCTCGCCAGGAAAAAATCGACACTTAAATGGCACGAAAGGTCTTGAAATTGACAATGAAATGGGGTGAAAGGTATTAAAATCGCCAAACTAACGGAAGGAACGTTTTAAAACCTCAACGCAAATATGCTAAACACGAGGGAGAAGGGGGTCCCTAAAAAGCGAGTACTACCCCCCCCTTAAATTAATAATCAACCCGCAGTTATCTCCCATTATTATTAGAGGGGCTCTCCCCCTGGCATCCCGACCTAACAAGCCTAATAATAACCCACCGCCGCCCGCCCCCGTCCACCACCACCTCCACCACCCTTACGTACAGCCACCGTAAGGCTCACCGCTCAGGGTTACCGAGTCAGAATCGTAATATATCGCTAGATGTGTCCGCTAGAATCTGGAGAATGTCGCTGGTTGGTGAAAAAAGCAGGAATATCGCAAAAAAAAAAAAAAAAAAATTATATATATATATATATATATATATATATATATATATATATATATATATATATATATATATATATATATATATATATATATATATATATATATAAATAAAACATAAAAAACACCACACACACACACAAACAGCTTAACCCTTTCTCTACCGGCGACGTCTTTTAACATTTTATTCTGGCTACTATTAGACGATTTTACTCAGTTTCAAAAGAGCCTCCAACAGTCAACAGGATTCGAACTATCTCACTTAACCCTTTCTACTACCACAGATCCTTCGTAAGGGGGAATGGGCCGGTTTGCTGGACCACTTTCTCCCTCATGTTTAGCCCCATTAGTTTTCTGATGCTAAGATGTTTGCCCCATTAGTTAGTCGATTTTAAGACCTTTTGCCCCATTTCTTCGTCAATATTTAGACCTTTCGTGCTATTTAGGTATCGATTTTTTCCCTGGCGAACGATAGTGAGCCTGTAATGTTGGAAGAACCGGCCTTTGGCCGGGAAATTTTTCTACCGAAAAATGTACAAATTAATCTAGAAGGGGGATCCAATGGATGTGGGTTTTTTTTGTTTTAATTTGATGGAGGTCTAGGGAGGAAACTATAAAAATAACGAATACATGCAAAAATCGCCCAAAAAGTGAACCATGCCCCCAAACGTCTTCAAACAGTAGGCTGAATGGGGCCGAATGGATACAAGCCAAAGAGGGAGGGAGAGAAAGAGAAAAAAAAGCGAGGTGGGCCCCCCCTAAGTTCCGCTAGATAGAAGTACCTCCATCAACCTTAGAAATACCCCCCCTAGACCCCCCTTCAAGATAAATTTGTACATTTTTCGGTAGAAAAATGAACCGGTTTTCTTTTAAAATATTGCAGGCTCGCTATCGCTCGCCAGGAAATAATCGACACCTAAATGGCACGAAAGGTCTTAAAATTGACAACGAAATGGGGCGAAAGGTGTTAAAATCGCCAAACTAATGGACCGAACGTCTTATAATCTCAAAACGAATATGCTAAACACGAGGGAGAAGGAGGTCCATAAAAAACCGAGTAGTAAACCCCCCCCCCCCCCCCCCCCTTAAGCCACTTGTCTCCGGAGCGGCGGCGGGGATCGGAGGGGCTTTGTCGGGCGGCGGCGGTGGGGGGGGGGGGGGGGGGGGGGAGGAGCCGTATCAAAGAGCGGCGCAGCGGTCTGTCTTACAATTTGTTTTCAAGACGCGAGGAGGGTTGCTGGGGGGTGCGGGGGTGGTGGAGGGTGGAGAGAGATTGTGTGGGTGTGGGTATAGATGCGAGGGGTGGTGGGGGTGGGGCAGAGATGGTGTGGGTGTGGGTATAGATGTAAGGGGATTTGGTGGGGGGTGGGTTCGAACCTTCTTCTTCTACCGATATATGTACACATTTATCTTGAAGGGGGTCTAGGGGGTGTTTGTCTAAGCTTGATGGAGGTCTAGCGAGGGGGATGGGGGGGGGGGTCTAAGCTTGATGGGAGGTCTAGCGAGGAAACTAAATAATAAATGAGTAAATAAACCCAACAAAAACAACAACACTGTCCCCTTAAGACCCTAAACAAACAATCGGTATTTATGCCGAGTCACACGAGCCTTTCTTACCGGTATCACACGAGTACTTTTTCACTCAACATTTATCCTCGACACTGATCTGGCAGCTCATGTGGTCAATATATAAAATATCTTGTTAGCCTAAATCCATATCTCATCAGTCTAGTTTCCGATGCCCGTTGCAAAATATTCCAGAAATGTTGCCAGGAAAATGTTGATCGTCGAATGTTGACTATAAAAGCTCTCGTGTGATACCGGCTTCATTATGACAACGCTTAGGGGGCTTGTATTTACTGATTTTAATCGTGTTGTATTTAATTGTATTAATTAATGTATTTATTGATTCTGGCAACACTTCAAGGCATTTTTTTTTTTTTTTTTTTTTTTTTTTTTTACTGTTTTTTTTTTTTATCAATCTTTTCATTTATTTATGTATTTATAATTATTTAATTACTATCTATACATTAATTGTGTATCTAATTGTTTTATTTATTATATGAATTTGCTTAGTATCGGTATCGCCAACACCGAGAGAGAGAGAGAGAGTGAGTGAGTGAGTGAGTGAGTGAGTGAGTGAGTGAGAGAGAGAGAGAGAGAGAGTGAGTGAGTGAGTGAGTGAGTGAGTGAGTGAGTGAGTGAGTGAGTGAGTGAGTGAGATAGAGAGTGTGAGTGAGTGAGTGAGTGAGTGAGAGAGAGAGAGAGAGAGAGAGTGAGTGAGTGAGTGAGTGAGTGAGTGAGTGAGTGAGTGAGTGAGTGAGTGAGAGAGCCCACACTTTCGGTTCATGAGGTGCAGGGTAGGCTATAAGGGTGATAACCGTGGGAATGTGTCTATATGGTGGGACTCTATAGGCCTAGCTGATTACTGATATATGTGTGTGTGTGTGTGTTGGTGTATGCATGTGTGTGTGTGTCATTGTGTATGTAAGTGTGTCTGTGTGTGGGTGTGTGTGTGTCAGTGTGTGTGTGTGTCAGTGTGTGTGGGTGTGTGGGT
>CM064556.1:14637929-14655429 GCA_032716605.1 Paralithodes platypus | reverse complement strand
AGCATTCAGCAGCGTGTTCAATTAGCATTTAACACCTTGAGAATCTGATGTGTTTTACCAGTTTATTTTGGCAATTATAAGGGTAAAGACAATTATAAGGGTAAAGACAATTATAAGGGTAAAGGCAATTATAAGGGTAAAGACAATTATAAGGGTAAAGACAATGATAAGGGTAAAGGCAATTATAAGGGTAAAGACAATGATAAGGGTAAAGGCAATTATAAGGGTAAAGGCAATTATAAGGGTAAAGACAATTATAAGGGTAAAGGCAATTATAAGGGTAAAGACAATTATAAGGGTAAAGACAATTATAAGGGTAAAGGCAATTATAAGGGTAAAGGCAATTATAAGGGTAAAGACAATTATAAGGGTAAAGGCAATTATAAGGGTAAAGACAATTATAAGGGTAAAGACAATTATAAGGGTAAAGACAATGATAAGGGTAAAGACAATTATAAGGGTAAAGACAATTATAAGGGTAAAGGCAATTATAAGGGTAAAGACAATTATAAGGGTAAAGGCAATTATAAGGGTAAAGACTATCTCACATCAACCCTCTGACTTCCCTATACCTTCCTGAATATAATAAAATCGTCTACTAATAGCCAGAAAACAACATAATTGCCGGAGTCACACGAGCAGTTTTTCGAGCAATTATGGTCTGGCAGCTTCAAAAATTACCCTTTATCAGAATTCAAACGCCTAACATACTCCACCTTCAGTCTAGTTACCAGTACCAGTGCAAAAAAGTCCCGAAATATAACGAGACAAAACTTGCTCAGGGAAAATTGACGGAAAAATCGCTCGTGTGACAACGGCTTTAACCCTCTCCGACATATGACACGATTTTGAGCCTATTAGGGATACTTTAAAGCCTTTGTTACCATCAGGGGTATTTATAAACCTTTAGTTTAGTTACTTCAACCTCTGCAGTTGTCTTTGAGTTAGCTGTGTTGAGCCTATTGGGGATACTTTAAAGCCTTTGTTACCTTCAGGGGTATTTAGAAACCTTTAGTTTAGTTACTTTAACCTCTGCAGTTGTCTTTGAGTTAGCTGTGGGCAGAAAACTAATTTTGGAGAGGTAATTATAATGGTGAGAGAACTCTATTTCTTATTGCTAATCTGGCAACCTCTGCGTCATATGAGTCTGAAGGGGTTAAGTGGACCCTTGTTGTGTTAATTAACATCTAATTTGCGCTAGATAAGCGCCTTGTTGGGCTTTTATGGAACCGCTACACGTGTTGCACAAACCGGCCAACACCCCACATGGGGGTAGTCTTTAGGGACCCCCCCCCCCCTAATGTTGACCAGAATATAATGCTGCAACACGCCATCGTCTACAGACAGCATTAGTCAATACTATAGTCTTTTCGCTGTAAGTAGGCGAGACATCCTGACCTCTAACCTCTGTAACTCAAAAACGACTAGAGTAATCGAGCTAATAATATTTCTACCATTTGGGAAGAGTCCGTCAAGGAATAGATGTGGGAATTTACAGCCAATTTGCTCTAGCCCATTTTGAGTTACAGAGGATAGAGTTAATGATTTCTCGCCTACTTCCAGCGAAAAGACTATACCATACCCTAACCAGTCAGTAGCCAGCCCTTATTCCCACAAGGGGGGTAGGGAGGATCAGCAAAAAACTCGAGAAAGGAAAAAGAGGTGACGGGAGAAAAACTCATAACAGTTCGCCCACAATAAGCAAGCACACAAGCATTCAGAAGCACCGATCACTCGTCAGACCCCGAAATCACTGGCTTCACCTCACACGTTATTAACCCTTTCAAGCTCCAATGCGCATTTCTGTTTTGTTTTCTGGTAATTATTAGACGATTTTATTCAGATTAGAAACGGTATATGGAAGTCAGAGGGTTGATTGAGAGAGTCTTTACCCTTTTAATACCCACAGATCCTTCCTAAGCTGCAGAAAATCGTCTAATGATCGCCAAAATATACTGCTAAAACGCGTCAGAGCTTCAAGGAGTTAAGGGGAGGTCTCCACTTGAGGGATTTTTTTCTTGACCCCTTTCTCCCTCATGTTTAGCCCCATTGCTTTTGATATTATAAAACGTTTGCCCCATTAGTTCAGCGATTTTAAGAACTTTCACCCCATATTAAGACCTTTCGTGCAATTCAGGTGTCGATTTTATCCTGGCGAGCGATAGCGAGCCTGTAATTTAAGAGGAACCGGCCTTCGGCCGGGACATTTTTCTACCGAAAAATGTACAAATTTATCTTGAAAGGGACTCAAGGAGGTGTAATTTTAAGCTTGATGGAGGTCTAGGGAACAAACTAAATACCTCCCCTTAACCGTCTTGGTGGTGTAATGGTTAGAGTGTTTTAAAATCTGTGTGTGATAGATAACCCAGGTTCGAATCCCGGTGGATCACATAATTATATGCTTTCAATAATTTCACTGGAGGTGGTTGGTGTTGTGGTGAAATTAATACAATATAAATTATACAAGGTCTCTTCATATTAACCCTTTCAGACTCATATGACGCAGAGGTTGCCAGATTAGCAATAATAAATAGAGTTCTCTCACTCTTATAATTACCTCTCCCAAATTAGTTTTCTGCCCACAGCTAACTCACAAGACAACTGCAGAGGTTGAAGTAACTAAACTAAAGGTTTCTAAATACCCCTGATGGTAACAAAGGCTTTAAAGTATCCCCAATAGGCTCAACACAGCTAACTCAAAGACAACTGCAGAGGTTGAAGTAACTAAACTAAAGGTTTCTAAATACCCGATGGTAACAAAGGTTTTGAAGTATCCCCAATAGGCTCAACACAGCTAACTCAAAGACAACTGCAGAGGTTGAAGTAACTAAACTAAAGGTTTCTAAATACTCCTGATGATAACAAAGGTTTTAAAGTATCCCCAATAGGCTCAACACAGCTATCTCAAAGACAACTGCAGAGGTTGAAGTAACTAAACTAAAGGTTTCTAAATACCACTGATGGTAACAAAGGCTTTAAAGTATCCCCAATAGGCTCAACACAGCTATCTCAAAGACAACTGCAGAGGTTGAAGTAACTAAACTAAAGGTTTCTAAATACCCCTGATGGTAACAAAGGCTTTAACGTATCCCCAATAGGCTCAACACAGCTAACTCAAAGACAACTGCAGAGGTTGAAGTAACTAAACTAAAGGTTTCTAAATACCCCTGATGGTAACAAAGGCTTTAAAGTATCCCCAATAAGCTCAACACAGCTAACTCAAAGACAACTGCAGAGGTTGAAGTAACTAAACTAAAGGTTTCTAAATACCCCTGATGGTAACAAAGGCTTTAAAGTATCCCCAATAGGCTCAACACAGCTAACTCAAAGACAACTGCAGAGGTTGAAGTAACTAAACTAAAGGTTTCTAAATACCCCTGATGGTAACAAAGGCTTTAAAGTATCCCCAATAGGCTCAACACAGCTAACTCAAAGACAACTGCAGAGGTTGAAGTAACTAAACTAAAGGTTTATAAATACCCCTGATGGTAACAAAGGTTTTGAAGTATCCCCAATAGGCTCAACACAGCTAACTCAAAGACAACTGCAGAGGTTGAAGTAACTAAACTAAAGGTTTCTAAATACCCCTGATGGTAACAAAGGCTTTAAAGTATCCCCAATAGGCTCAACACAGCTATCTCAAAGACAACTGCAGAGGTTGAAGTAACTAAACTAAAGGTTTCTAAATACCCCTGATGGTAACAAAGGCTTTAAAGTATCCCCAATAGGCTCAACACAGCTATCTCAAAGACAACTGCAGAGGTTGAAGTAACTAAACTAAAGGTTTCTAAATACCCCTGATGGTAACAAAGGCTTTGAAGTATCCCCAATAGGCTCAACACAGCTATCTCAAAGACAACTGCAGAGGTTGAAGTAACTAAACTAAAGGTTTCTAAATACCCCTGATGGTAACAAAGGCTTTAAAGTATCCCTAATAGGCTCAAAATCGCGTCATATGTCGGAGAGGGTTAACATCTGGGATAAAGACCTGCACACCCTAACCAAGTCTACATAAATTGAACTGGTGATGGGCTGGTCTATCAGAGTGAGACCTGAGCGATCTCTGCCATACCCATAGCTTACTCTGACTGTTCCTTTTACTTATATATTTTCTAGATCTCGAGTGACGGCGTCTCTTCCGTGGATTGACCTCCCAATCTACCAAGATTGGAAGCCAAAGCGTCACATTATTCCTTTGCCCCTCAACTTTCTCTTTATAATTGCTGAGGGGCACAGGGCCCTGGGTGGGGCTTTGGTTTCCCGGGCGTTTACGCACCCTCTCAGCCCCCCGCCATGGAGTGGCTTCGGTCACCCAGGTTTTATTGTGGTCGGCAGGGGGGTTCTGTGGGGTCGCTCGTTTATGGCCTTGGCCTTACTCGGGGCCTTGGGGCTGTTCGGCCAGGCAGCTTGGGGAACAACAACAACAACATAAATTGAAATGATAATGTAAACGCATCCGAAAGGAGGTACGAATCTTGCTGTTGCTAAGGGGCCCTCACACAGTCAGGAGTGCGAACTAGAGTACAAAGTGCAAAGGAAATCAAGCAACAACAGGTCTAGTGACCCTTCTAGGCTGCTTGTCCTACAAAACACTGAGGATCAGGTGTCCAAACAGTGGTTTAGAGTGGGTAAGGGAACATTGGAAAGGGAACTACTGCCCTGGAACTAATGTCCGTGGCAGGATTAGGAAGTTAGTAGGGGACAGATGGGTTAGTAACTGAGGGGGGGATAAAATAAAGTTTTCATTTACAAACATAGTCGCGGGTTTGATGCGAGATATTTGTCTAGGCGAAGTTTAAATGAATCATCGGTGCTGCAGTCTATAACATCTAGGGGAAGCCCATTCCATAAGTTGACAACTCGATTGAAGAAGACATTCTTAGATTCGTGTGAGTTAAAAGAGTCACTACGAGTAGTGAAAAGTTTGGACTCGCGGGCCTATTCGCGGTGGAAATTGATGACTCCTAGTGACTCTAGCGACTCCTGTTAGACTCCCACTCGCTCGCGGTGAAAATTGATGACTCCTAGTGACTCTAGCGACTCCTGTTAGACTCCCACTCGCTCGCGGTGAAAATTGATGACTCCTAGTGACTCGAGCGATATATATATATATATATGTGTGTGTGTGGGGGGGGGAAGATATGTGTGTGTGTGTGTGTGAGTGGGGGGGGGGGAGGTGTGTGTGTGTGTGTGTGTGTGTGTGTGTGTGTGTGTGTGTGTGTGTGTGTGTGTGTGTGTGTGTGTGTGTGTGTGTGCTACAGATTAGGAACGCCTTTAACCAAGTCAATACTACCACCTGCTTTATCATATTACTTACACTACCTCATACTGTACACTGTGTTAAAGAATTACAGCATCGTCATAAAGCATCTATTTCAAAGCATTACCGAATATATTTAACGCTCCCTCCCCATCTCTCTCTTTCTCTCTCTCTCACACACACACACACACACACACACACACACACACACACACACACACACACACACACACACACACACTCACTCACTCACTCACTCTCTCACACACACACGCACACCAGGTACTTTAAACCTATAGATCATACACACATACACTCACTGTCTCTCTCTCACACACACACACACACACACACACACACACACACACACACTCACTCACTCTCTCTCCCTCTCTCTCTCTCTCTCTCTCACCCACCACACTATCACTGTAACAAGGGCTATACTGCTTAATTAATTGTCTAGTCAAGCGGGGCCACAGATGAAGCGGAGTAGGAGGGAGGGAGGGAGGCTTGATTTGCACAGATTTGCATGGACCGCACAGGCCTTACGATCCGGGCGAGGTAGTCAGGTCGTGATTCCAGTAATGATAGCAGAACCGAGAGAGAGAGAGGCGGATTTGCAGAGATTTACATGGACCGCACAGGCCTTACGATCCGGGCGAGGTGGTCAGGTCGAGATTCCAGTAAAGATAGCAGAACCGAGAGAGAGAGAGAGAGAGAGAGAGAGAGAGAGAGAGAGAGAGAGAGAGAGAGAGAGAGAGAGAGATTGTATTAAGTTGTAAGTTGTAAGTTATGTCACGGTGGCCGAGCGCACTTAGTCTCTGAATTGGGAACACTAGCTCTGGTGTCGGGGTTCGATCCCACGCGCCGGCAGGATTGTTCTCTCAAAACCTTTCCCTGGCCGTGAAGGCTAGGTCTGAACGGACCGCCTCGGGGGACCCACAAATTCTCCGGACCACATCCTACCCTCTCGGGGGTATGTAGGCGCTCTCGTTAGCAGCCAGGATCAGTCTGTTGATCCCTTAAGGTAAGATCTAGGTTAAGTCTGTGCATTGTGAGCCTCATTGCAATAAACCGATTATTATTATTACAATTTATAATTATTTATAATATTATTAAAAAATATACACATAATTACACACGCGCGCGCGATATGCAGTACCGGTATATATACAAACCCACCCACATGATATACAGCACACACACAGACACACGGTATAAAGTACACACACACACACACACACACACACACACACACACACACTCACTCATTAAAATCAGTAGTAAAAACATGGTAAACAACCCCTGGCGGACACTACACTCACTACCCATTATTTTTACACCAGCTGCCAGACCAATATAGACCAGCCAATAACAATGGACTAATCACTCACTCACTCACTCACTCACTCACTCTCTCCCCTTCTCTTCCCAAATTAATATAACTAGTGTAAGGGTAGAGATAGCTTAACCCTTTCTGACATATGACGCGATTGTGAGCCTATTAGGGATTCTGTAAAGCCTTTGTTACCATCAGGGGGTATTTAGAAACCTTTAGTTTAGTCACTTCAACCTCTGCAGTTGTCTTTGAGTTAGCTGTGGGCAGAAAACTAATTTTGGAGAGGTAATTATAAGCGAGATTTCTTATTGCTAATCTGGCAACCTCTGCGTCATAAATGCGTGAAAGGGTTAAGCTATTCTCTCCCTTTGAGATTATTGACTGTATTTATGACTGTATTATGACTGTATTATGACTGTATTATGACTATTTATGACTGTATTATGACTGTATTTAAATGTAAATTTCTCAATAAAATTATTCAAATTCAAATTAAAAAATGATATCTCACATCCTACTCCTTGTTGGGTATGTAAACACCGTCGTGGCAGCCAAAGTCAATGTCTTGACTATATAGGCTAGTTCTATCTATCTATATACTCAATCACATATATACCCCTTCTTTCTATTGGGGGTGGCCGACTCAACACAGAGCCCGAAAAGGGACAACACAACAAAAAAACAAAACACAAAATCACACAAATCTAGGTCGTCCAGGAGAAATACCCAGAGACCCAGGCCCATTTGGGGTCTCCAGCAAGATTCCCAGGTCCCAGATCTCCTGGAGAGGCTCCGATTTCCGCAGGCAGACACGCCGCGGAGTACCACAATGCCCGGCCATTGCATCCAGGCGTACCCTTCATTACTACCGGCTCCCCAGGCCAGGCGCCTGATGGACTATTATCTAGTCCAACTGGCGCCCGATCCCCTCTCCCAAACGACCGTGTTTCCACTCATCTATTCACTAGTATCCTCCGTTCATTTCTATTCACTAGTATCCTCCATTCATTTCTATTCACTAGTATCCTCCATTCATTTCTATTCACTAGTATCCTCCATTCATTTCTATTCACTAGTATCCTCCATTCATTTCTATTCACTAGTATCCTCCATTCATTTCTATTCACTAGTATCCTCCATTCATTTCTATTCACTAGTATCCTCCATTCATTTCTATTCACTAGTATCCTCCATTCATTTCTATTCACTAGTATCCTCCATTCATTTCTATTCACTAGTATCCTCCATTCATTTCTATTCACTAGTATCCTCCATTCATCTCTATTCATTAGTATCCTCCATTCATTTCTATTCACTAGTATCCTCCATTCATTTCTATTCACTAGTATCCTCCATTCATTTCTATTCACTAGTATCCTCCATTCATTTCTATTCACTAGTATCCTCCATTCATTTCTATTCACTAGTATCCTCCATTCATTTCTATTCACTAGTATTCTCCATTCATTTCTATTCACTAGTATTCTCCATTCATTTATATTCACTAGTATTCTCCATTCATTTCTATTAACTAGTATTCTCCATTCATTTCTATTCACTAGTATCCTCCATTCATTTCTATTCACTAGTATCCTCCATTCATTTCTATTCACTAGTATCCTCCATTCATTTATATTCACTAGTATCCTCCATTCATTTCTATTCACTAGTATCCTCCATTCATTTCTATTCACTAGTATCCTCCATTCATTTCTATTCACTAGTATCCTCCATTCATTTCTATTCACTAGTATCCTCCATTCATTTCTATTCACTAGTATCCTCCATTCATTTCTATTCACTAGTATCCTCCATTCATCTCTATTCACTAGTATCCTCCATTCATTTCTATTCACTAGTATCCTCCATTCATCTCTATTCACTAGTATCCTCCATTCATTTCTATTCACTAGTATCCTCCATTCATTTCTATTCACTAGTATCCTCCATTCATTTCTATTCACTAGTATCCTCCATTCATCTCTATTCACTAGTATCCTCCATTCATCTCTATTCACTAGTATCCTCCATTCATTTCTATTCACTAGTATCCTCCATTCATCTCTATTCACTAGTATCCTCCATTCATCTCTATTCACTAGTATCCTCCATTCATCTCTATTCACTAGTATCCTCCATTCATTTCTATTCACTAGTATCCTCCATTCATTTCTATTCACTAGTATCCTCCATTCATTTATATTCACTAGTATCCTCCATTCATTTCTATTATTAGGATAGTTAGGTAAAGGAATTGTAAATGTTCACCCTTATTGGCAGCCAGCTTGAAATAAACCGATGATGATGATGATTGTTCCTATTATTTATGTTGCCACACCTGTATGTCCTATTATTTATGTTGCCACACCTGTATGTCCTATTCCGAGTCCTTAATTAACAGTTCAGCCTGCCGTTTGCCATGGGGCCGCTGAGGATCAACCAGGAAAGGGCAGATGGATTTTTTCCCTACCGTCCTTAAGGGGAGGTTTTTAGTGTGTTTCCTAGACTTCCATCAAGCTTGAAATTACACCCCCTTGACCCCCTTTCAAGATAAATGTGTACATTTTTCGGTAGAAAAATTGTCCCGGCCGAAGGCCGGTTCCTCTTAAATTACAGGCTCGCTATCGCTCGCCAGGAAAAATCGACACCTAAATGGGACGAAAGGTCTTAAAAGTGATATAAATGGGGTGAAACTTCTTAAAATCGCCAAACTAATGGGGCGAACGTCTTAAAACTTCAAAAGCAATGGGGCTAAACATGAGGGAGAAAGGGGTAAAGAAAAAAAATCCCTCAAGTGGAAATCTCCCCTTAAGCCCAACAAAACCATCATTCCTGCCCCCTTCCCATCCCAATATAATGAAACCTCCTCCACTCTGTGGCCAATGTGTTGGTCAAAGAATGCAATCTTTGCTGAGAAATGTGTTGGGTCATTGAGCTGTTAACCCTCTCCGACATATGACGCGATTTTGAGCCTATTAGGGATACTTTAAAACCTTTGTTACCATCAGGGGTATTTAGAAACCTTTAGTTTAGTTACTTCAACCTCTGCAGTTGTCTTTGAGTTAGCTGTGTTGAGCCTATTAGGGATACTGTAAAGCCTTTGTTACCATCAGGGGTATTTATAAACCTTTAGTTTAGTTACTTCAACCTCTGCAGTTGTCTTTGAGTTAGCTGTGTTGAGCCTATTAGGGATACTTTAAAGCCTTTGTTACCATCAGGGGTATTTAGAAACCTTTAGTTTAGTTACTTCAACCTCTGCAGTTGTCTTTGAATTAGCTGTGTTGAGCCTATTGGGGATACTTTAAAGCCTTTGTTACCATCAGGGGTATTTAGAAACCTTTAGTTTAGTTACTTCAACCTCTGCAGTTGTCTTTGAGTTAGCTGTGGGCAGAAAACTAATTTTGGAGAGGTAATTATAAGAGTGAGAGAACTCTATTTCTTATTGCTAATCTGGCAACCTCTGCGTCATATGAGTCTGAAGGGGTTAAACATTCCAGCATCAAGTCAAGGTGGTTGACAATATACTCCAGGATGCCATGTAGTGCCTGGATTCAGGGAATCTCACATAACTGATGTGTTGCAGTTGGGGATATCCCCTTCTGTTTGCATAACCACCTTTTGAGTGACCAGGGCTCACATGTACAGTCGCGCTAATAAGTGATGTCTCGGCACCAAGTATGTTTTTGATCAATAATTGGTATCAGCAATATCTAAGCTTCATTTTTTCATATCGAGTGAATTATACTAACATGTTCCTACACTTAACCACCCTATTCAACATCTGACAGACATTAATACAGCACAGAGAGAGCCAAACGTAATGACAGCTGGGACATGACTTATTAGCGCGGCCGTACAGTACATACATACCTGTCATACGTGTGTGTATTTAACCCTTTCAAAATCAATTATTAAATTTTCTTAATGTATTTTGAAGGGATCGTCTTCTAGAGTATGTTCCTTGTCTGGTTAAGGGGAGGCAGACCGTTTTTCTGGACCCCCTTCTCCCTAATGTTTAGCCTCACTAGTTTTGAGATTATAAGACGTTTGGCCCATTAGTTTGGCGATTTTAACACCTATCGCCCCATTTCGTTGTCAATTTTAAGACCTTTCGTGCCATTTAGGTGTCGATTTTTTTCCTGGCGAGCGAAAGCGAGCCTGCAATTTTAAGAGGAACCGGCCTTCGGCCGGGACATTTTTCTACCGAAAAATGTACAAATTTATCTTGAAGGGGGATCTAGGGGGCGTTTTTCTAAGATTGATGGAGGTCTAGGGAGGAAACTAAAAATATATATACATAAATGAATTAATAGACCAAACAAACGGTCTGCCTCCCCTTAACTTCAGGGGTGGTCTCTTGCCTTGGTACTTGACCATGAGGGGATTGCATTTGTGGCTGGGATTGTATCAAGACTTAATTGAGTATACTAATAAACGGTATGTATGTATGTATGTACTCACCAATAAACCTCCCCCCTCCCCCTCTCTCTCTCTCTCTCGGTAACACGTGACCGGTGGGCGCGTATAATTGGCCAGGTGTGAGCGTTAATTGAGAAGAAGGCAGATGCGTCAAAGGTGTCAAAGGCCAGGTAATTGATGGAGGGGTGTGGGGAATGCTTGGAAAACGGGTGTGAATTACGCCACAGAGAGAGAGAGAGAGAGAGAGAGAGAGAGAGAGAGCTAGCTAGCTAGCTAGCTAGATAGATAGATAGATAGAGAGATAGATAGATAGATAGATAGAGAGATAGATAGATAGATAGATAGAGAGATAGATAGATAGAGAGATAGATAGATAGATAGATAGATAGATAGATAGATAGATAGATAGATAGATATATATATATATATATATATATATATATATATAGAGAGAGAGAGAGAGAGAGAGAGAGAGGGGGGGGGGGGGGGGAAGTTTGATAATGGAGGGGAGGCTTGCTGGAGAAAGATACATGTATTTACACAGACACAGGGACTGCACACACATTGCGGTCCCTAACAGGCAGTCCAACCTAAATTCTAAACACGCTAAGATATTACAGTAGCGTAATATAATGACAGCAAAGCTCTCTCCCCACCCACATGTCTTATACTCATCATTATTCATATACCTTAATTTGCATCACACATTGTTTAAATATCAGTAACATCTAATACTTATTCACCGATGGTATATAATGGTTGTGACGATATTGTTGGTTAAAACAAAACATCCACAAACGTAGAGAAAGGCAGCATCGCCAATTTTTGTCAGGCGGGTGACCGAATTCTTGGCTACCCTGTATAGAATTTCGGGCGTTTCACTTACCTTTGTGTCCTGCGTCCGAAAAATATAACCAACATTTACATAATGTTCAAACATACACCAAGAACATCCGGGTACGGTAGTTACAATAGCTTGACCACACACTAAGACAGCTAACTTCAAAAATGACCACACGTATTGTTTTTGATAAGAAGACATTAATTGTATATCATACGAAAACTATAACTTATAATATATATATATATATACACAGTATGTATATACACACAGTAATGTATACAGTATATCGAGGGGTGACAACCAGAAGTGGTTATGTCCACAAATGCAGTTTGTAGATAATCACACTTAAAGATTTAAAATCGTCATGAAATATGGAAAATTGATTCAATATTTGAAATTTTTGCTGGAAATTTTCATGATATAAATGTCTATGAGAATAAAGAGATTCCTAAACTGAAACAGGTGGTCAACAATGGCTAAATTGGACATAACCAATTCTGGTTGTCACCCCTCAATATATATATATATACAAGTATACATAAAAACAAATTAATTAATGATCGGGCGTGTTACTGACCTTTGTTGTCGTGTGGGCGTGTGGTGGTGAGGTTGAGGGGCTCGTCAATCCGCCCACACACCGCCGCCCATCCCAGAATATCAGAGATCCGGTGAGGGGTGGGGGACTTGGGGGCGGCGCCGTACACATGCTCGTGCCAGGTTCGAATCGCGGGCGGTGGCGTAGGCGTGGTGGTCATGGGAATAGGCATGATGGGCGTGGGTATCCTGATGGGCGGCTTGAGGATGTGGTGGGTGGGGTGGTGGGCGGGGATGATAGGTGGGAGGGCTAGGGTTGGTGAGGTGGATGCCGGGGGGGAGTGGAGGGTTAGATTCATACCCACACCCAGCCCGACCCCAACACCTCCACTCATGTTGTTATACGCGCCCACGATGCTGGTGTTGTTGTTATTGTTGTTGCTAATATTGTTGTTGTTGTTATTGGTGTTGTTGGTAGCTTTTGGATCGTGGGCAGGTTCCTCAGCAGACGGGGCCCCGGACATCACCTCGAACATTGAAGTGGGAGCTGGAATTTTTGCCTACCCGTTCCGAGGCTAGTTGATTCTGACCATGGGAAGCAGAAGTGGTTTATAATGAAGCCTCGACGTTTATTATTATTATTATTATTGTTCACTCGCGAAAGGGAAGTACGATGGATGCATACAATATAGTCCAATGTAACTATCAATCCGAGATCTCGATAGAAATAAAGGCTGATTTTGGGAGTGGCACTAGCTAAATCTCAATGCTCAAGAACACTTCAGAATGTAAGTGTCAGATAGAATACTTGGCACACTCTTAGGTTGTATTGCTAGTACATCGCCTGTACCACTTAGTACCATATACTCGTAGGTATAAAGTGTACCATAAGTGAACTCATTAATAGCACCTTTAAGAGAATGAAGATGGGCCGAGAATCACAGCGCCCTCAAATCTAATATTTTCCAACACCACCTTCGCCTTCCGTATCTCGCTATTATCCAAGCCTCAACACATTCCTAAACCATTCTCGACCACATCACAGTTTGCGACCACTGGCTTCCTTTTCAACATAAATAGCGACTTACCGATTTGAATCAGTCTCGAACGCAAACGAGACGATACAATGTTCTGTTATAGTCCAGATGCTTAAAATGCTTTCAAAGGTTGAATGATTCGAACTGGTGTAAATATATATATATTTTGAGAACTTTGCCTTGTCCCTGGCTAGCCTCTCGAAAATATTCTCATAACTTCCCAATTATATAGAAATTGTCCTTCGTATCACCTCTCTACTTGTTCCTGTTTAGCCTCTCAACAACATTTTCATAACATCCCAGTCACATAGTAATTGTCCTTCGTTTTAACCCTCTGCTTGTTCCTGTTCAGCCTCTCAAAACAAATCTTGTATCAGCCCATCACCAGTCTATCATCACTGTTCCTCCTGTGTATCTTGTTTTTGTCCAACCCCTTAAAGTGCTATCCCTCTGTTTCCACTTTTCTTTCTTTTGAGTTCTGCTGTCTCAACTAGAATTGAGCACTGACCACTTCGCTCGGCTCGTAAGGTCTGTGGGGTGGTCAGTGTATCTATGCCAATCCAGGAGGCCGAGGTCTGGGGGAGCAGGACGGCCCCCCCTCACGAGCCACCAATTAGCCCACCCTATCAACCAAACTGTCTAGCGCATCGAACAAGAGGGCCGACTCCTGCATCAGTGCTTGCGGGGAGGAGCGCGAGTCAGGGTAGGCTACTTGAGGGTGAGTCAGGGTAGGCTACTTGAGGGCGAGTCAGGGTAGGCTACTTGAGCGAGAACACAGGACAGAGCAGAATATACTGTAGTAGCGTGGTAATTAGATATCAATTTCAAGACGGATTGGCTGATGAATCAATGTCCGTGCATCAGAAATTGTAGACGGCAGGTGGTGAAATGTGGAAAAGCAACTTGGGAGCACACACAATACGGCACAATAATATTTAGTGACCTGAAGAAGCTATCGCGAAACGTTGTCAAGAAAGTGCACCTCCTCGCATGGTGTTCGTTTTCATTCCGTTAACTCCTCTACGTTCATGTTAACGCTACATTTCAAGTTGAACACTGATGTGAATTGCAGTTCGATCGATCCTGGTAGAAGAATGGATGCCCGAAGAAGGTCCAATCAAGGAAAGGTGCTTGATGGTGGCCCAGGTGAGACTAATTTGCAGAGGTATTCCCAGGTACACACACGCTGGGTCCTGGAGGGTTGCGTGCGGCTTCTCTCGTGTGATCTGTAAGGAGAAGAAGACTAGAGTTAACGAGGGTCTGTCGACGAGGGAACGAGGGGCTATTATGTACAACTAGGGAGGGAGAGAGAGAGAGGGAAAGAGAGAGAGAGAGAGGAAAAGAGAGAGAAATGAATCCCCCACACATAGTTATATACAGTATGTGAGCGATATTGAGAAAGGTGGGTTATATACAACTAAAAGAGAGAGAGAGAGAGAGAGAGAGAGAGAGAGAGAGAGAGAGAGAGAGAGAGAGAGAGAGAGAGATAGATAATCAAGCCCCCACACATACAGATATAAACAGTTATATACATGAGCAACATTGGGGAAGATCACGAGAGATAAAATAATATATATAGATAACTTACAGCATAGTTAACTCTTTCAATATATGGTGACGCGTTTCTACATCACTTATTTGGCCGCCTGCACCGCCAAGCGATCCGGATGGAGTTAGGTGTACAGTCGCGCTAATAAGTCATGTCTCGGCACCCATTATGTTTTGATCAATAATTGGTATCAGCAATAGCTAAGCTTCATTTCTTCATATCCAGTGAGATATACAAACATGTTCCTACACTTACCCACCCTATTCAACATCTGACAGACATTAATACACCCCAGAACGAGCCAAATGTAATGACAGCTGGGACATGACTTATTAGCGCCACCGTACCTGGAATAAGGTTAAGGGGATGGTTCACTTTTTGGGCGATTTTTGCATGTATTCATTATTTTTCTAGTTTCCTCCCTAGACCTCCATCAAATTAAAAAAAACATCCATTAGATCCCCCTTCTAGATTAATTTGTACATTTTTCGGTAGAAAAATTCTCGGCCGAAGGCCGGTTCTTCCAACATTACAGGCTCACTATCGTTCGCCAGGGAAAAAATCGACACCTAAATAGCACGAAAGGTCTAAATATTGACAAAGATATGGGGCGAAAGGTCTTAAAATCGACTAACTAATGGGACAAATATCTTATAATCTCAAAACAAATGAGGCTTAACACGAGGGTGAAAGGGGGCCAGAAAAACGGCCCATGTCCCCTTAATTAGGAGCTGTAGACACACGGGGAGGCAGGTAATCTAGAACACCTGCCCGGCTACACATTAATTAACCCCTATTTTACCGGAGGTCAATTTTATTTTATTCTGGCTACTAATAGACGATTTTAATAGACGATTTTATTCAGCATACAAAGAACCTCCAGCAAATAACAGGCTTCGAACTATCTCACTTTAACCCTTATTACTACCATTAATCCTTCTTGAGCTGCACAAAATCGTCTAAATATATAGCTAGAATAAAATTAAATAGATGCCGCGATACAGAAGGGGTTAACATCATCCTCGCCAAAGGTTATCTCTTAAGGGGGTAGTACTCGCTTTTTCTGGACCCCTTTCTCCCTCGTGTTTAGCATAATTATTAGTTTTGAGGTTTTATGACGTTCGTTTCGTTAGTTTGGCGATTTTGAGACCTTTCGCCCCATTTTGTTATCAATATTAAGACCTTTCGTGCCCTTTAGGTGTCGAGCGAGAGCGAGCCACTATTTTTAGAAGAAACAACCCTCCGGCCGGGAAATTTTTCTACCGAAAATGGTAAAAATTTATCTTGAAAGGGGGTCTAGGGGGTGTTTTTCTAAGCTTGATGGAGGTCTAGCGAGGAAACTAAAAAATAAATTAATAAATATACACCCCAGCTTCTTCTCCTCCTCCTCCTCCTCCTCCTCCTCCTCCTCCTCCTCCTCCTCCTCCTCATCATCATCATCCTCTTCTCCTCCCCCACTTCTCCACCCACCTCCTCCTCCTCCTTATCATCATCCTCTTCTCCTCCCACCTCCTCCTCCTCCTTATCATCATCCTCCTCTCCTCCCCATCCTCCACCCCAGCTCCTCCACTCCTCCTCCTCCACCCATCTCCTCATCAGCATTATCATCCTCTCCTCCTCCCCCTCCTTCTCCTCCCCCTTCCCAAATATACCCACCACCAACAAAAACCGGAATAATTGCCCAAAAATCCTCACTTTAAATTTGTCTCCCATTTTTGCAAGCGCTGTCCCTCAACTAGCTACGGTACCCTGCGAAAAAAATTATATATAAAAAAAAAATAAAAAAAATGTGAGGGAGAAAATAATGAGAAAAAATAGAGAGAGAGAGAGAGAGTGAGTGAAATTATGCCCGGTCAAGTTAGCTTTTTAATTTACATTGTTTGCCTTACCGTCTGTGTGTGTGTGTGTGTGTGTGTGTGTGTGTGTGTGTGTGTGTGTGTGTGTGTGTGTGTGTGTGTGTGTGTGTCTCTCTCTCTCTCTCTCGCTATGTGATGTGTGTGCGCGTGGCTGTGTGTGTGTGTGTGTCTCTCTCTCTCTCTCTCTCTCTCTCTCTCTCTCTCTCTCTCTCTCTATGTGATGTGTGTGCGCGTGGCTGTGTGTGTGTGTGTGTGTGTGTGTGTCTCTGTGTGTCTCTCTCTCTCTCTCTCTCTCTCTGTGATGTGTGTGCGCGTGGCTGTGTGTGTCTGTGTGAGTGTCTGTCTGTGTCTTTATCTATCTGTCTGTCTGTGTGTGCTTGTGTCTGCCTGTGTGTCTATCTGTGTCTGTGTGTGGTTACCTATCTGCGTCTGTGTGTGCTTGTGTCTGCCTGTGTGTCTATCTGTGTCTGTGTGTGGTTACCTATCTGCGTCTGTGTGTGCTTGTGTCTGCCTGTGTGTCTATCTGTGTCTGTGTGTGGTTACCTATCTGCGTCTGTGTGTGCTTGTGTCTGCCTGTGTGTCTATCTGTGTCTGTGTGTGGTTACCTATCTGCGTCTGTGTGTGCTTGTGTCCTGCCTGTGTGTCTATCTGTGTCTGTGTGT
>CM064556.1:14630429-14632929 GCA_032716605.1 Paralithodes platypus | reverse complement strand
TAAGTGTAGCGCTAATAAGTCATGTCCCAGCTGTCATTACGTTTGGCTCGCTCTGTGCTGTATTAATGTCTGCCAGATGTTGAATAGCATGGGTAAGTGTAGCGCTAATAAGTCATGTCCCAGCTGTCATTACGTTTGGCTCGCTCTGTGCTGTATTAATGTCTGTCAGATGTTGAATAGGGTGGGTAAGTGTAGGAACATGTTTGTATATTTCACTCGATATGAAGAAATGAAGCTTAGATATTGCTGATACCAATTATTTATAAAAAAATACTTGGTGCCGAGACATCACTTATTAGCGCAACTGTACAGTACATTGCACCCTTTGCAATAACAATGATCCAATATTCAGTCTATATTCTTCCACAAAGAGTACCTCCCTGGAATGCAACCGCAGTGTCATTGAGATATTGATTATTCCTTGTATCTCTCTCTCATGCGCCCGCGCAATTGATGTTATGTTATAGTTCACTTTTTGGCCGATTTTTGAATGTATTCATTATTTTTCTAGCTTCCTCCCTAGACCTCCATCAATTTTTGCATGTATTCATTATTTTTCTAGTTTCCTCCCTAGATCTCCATCAAATTTTAAAAAAACATCCACCAGATCCCCCTTCTAGATTAATTTGTACATTTTTCGGTAGAAAAATTTCCCGGCCGAAGCCCGATTCTTCCAACATTACAGGCTCACTATCGTTCGCCCGGGAAAAAATCGACACCTAAATAGCACGAAAGGCCTAAGTATTGACGAAGAAATGGGGCGAAATGTGTTAAAATCGCCAAACTAATGGGCCGAACGTCTTAAAATCTCGAAACTAATGGTGCTAAACACGAGGGGAAAAAAGGGACCAGGCAAACGGCCCATGTCCCCTTAATCCATTTATATTCTGACCACCTTGCATGGATCGTTAAGTCTGTGTGGCTATTGTATCATAAGTGTGTTACCGTATTGTAAATCTCTGTCTTTCTGTCTGTCTGTCTGTCTGTCTGTTTCTCTCTCTCTCTTTGTTGACAGTTCAGAGGAGTATGCTTTCCATTATCTTAAACACACACACACACATACAGTATATATTTTTCTACCGAAAAATGTAAAAAATAATCTAGAAGGGGGATCTAATGGATGTTTTTCTTAAATTTGATGGAGGTCTAGGGAGGAAACTAGAAAAATAATGAATACATGCAAAAAATCGCCCCAAAACGTGAACCCTTAATCTAATTATATCCAGTTTATTAAATGTTAAAGGGGGTAGTACTCGATTTTTCGGGACTTCTTCTCCCTCGTGTTTAGCCCCATTTGTTTTCAGATTGTAAGACGTTCGGCCCATTAGTTTGGCGATTTTAACACCTTTTGTCCCATTTCGTTGTCAAATTTAAGACCTTTCGTGCCATTTAGGTGTTGATTTTTTTCCTGGCGAGCAATAGTGAGCCTATACATTTAAAAGAAATCGGGACATTTTTCCACCGAAAAATGTACAAATTGATCTTGAAAGGGGGTCTAGGGGGTGTTTTTCTCAGCTTGATGGAGGTGTAGGAAGGAAAATATAAAATAAATGAATACCGGTACATGAATTAAGGGGAGATCTCCACTTGAGGGATTTTTTTCTTGACCCCTTTCTCCCTCATCTTTAGCCCCATTGCTTTTGATATTATAAAACGTTTGCCCCATTAGTTTAGCGATTTTAAGAACTGTCACCCCATATTAAGACCTTTCGTGCAATTCAGGTGTCGATTTTATCCTGGAGAGCGATAGCGAGCCTGTAATGTAAGAGGAAACGGCCTTCGGCCGGGACATTTTCTACCGAAAAATGTACAAATTTATCTTGAAAGGGACTCAGGGGGTGTAATTTTAAGCTTGATGGATAGTCCAGTCAATGTACACCAGGACCGACCACTAATTGCAACAGAAACTAGTGTTATTTGTCTTGGAAAAAGGTTCCTCATAACATACTGAAAGGCCCAAAGACTCGACGCTGATGTGTGCTGTCTTTGGTTGAAGGTCCCGCCTCATAGCCATCAAACACAACCACTGCCTTTTGTAACATATCTGGTATAGTCCTGCAATATCTGGTATAGTTCTGCAATATCTGGTATAGTTCTGCAATATCTGGTATAGTCCTGCAATATCTGGTATAGTCCTGCAATATCTGGTATAGTCCTGCAATATCTGGTATAGTCCTGCAATATCTGGTATAGTCCTGCAATATCTGGTATAGTCCTGCAATATCTGGTATAGTCCTGCAATATCTGGTATAGTCCTGCAATATCTGGTATAGTCCTGCAATATCTAGTATAGTCCTGCAATATCTAGTATAGTCCTGCAATATCTGGTATAGTTCTGCAATATCTGGTATAGTCCTGCAATATCTGGTATAGTCCTGCAATATCTGGTATAGTTCTGCAATATCTGGTATAGTCCTGCAATATCTGGTATAGTCCTGCAATATCTGGTATAGTCCTGCAATATCTGGTATAGTCCTGCAATATCTGGTATAGTCCTGCA
>CM064556.1:14610429-14625429 GCA_032716605.1 Paralithodes platypus | reverse complement strand
TCATTCATTTCTACACCCCTCTTCCTTCTTCTTCTTCTTCTCCTCCTCCTCCTCCCTTCACCCCTCACCCCCCTCCACCCAACCGGCACCCTCCCTGATCAATAAATCAATCACCCAATCAGCACAGAACGTTTAATTGTAGCCCGCTTGAACTGAGGTGCTTGGGAGGGGGAGGAGAGAGAGAGAGAGAGAGAGAGAGAGAGAGAGAGAGAGAGAGAGAGAGAGAGAGAGAGTACAAAGGAGTACAAAGGAGTACAAAGGAGTACAAAGGAAATCAAGCAACAACAGGTCTAGTGACCCTTCTAGGTTGCTTGTCCTCCAAAACACTGAGGATCAAGTGTCCAAACAGTGGTTTAGAGTGGGTAAGGGAACATTGGAAAGGGAACTACTGCCCTGCCACTAACGTGGCAGGACTAGGAAGTTAGTAGGGGACATATGGGTTAGTAACTGAGGGGAGGATAAAGTTATTCATTTACAAACGCAGTCAGTCGCGGGTTTGATGCGAGATATTTGTCTAGGCGGAATTTAAATGAATCAACGGTGCTGCAGAGAGAGAGAGAGAGAGAGAGAGAATACAGACCTTCCTCGGCTCAAATAGGGTAAATACGTCTTCACCCTAGTGAGAGGATTATAATTAGCAATTAATGATCAGGAAAGTTGAAGAATTAATACGAAGCCAAAGCGGGAGGGATTTAATTCATATTGTCTGTCTGTCTGTCTCTCTCTTCTTTGCTATCCTTGCCTTCCACTGTCCCTTACGATCGGGTTAGTTATCTCTACTAGAATTAAGTTCTGACCACCTCGCTGGGATCGTAAGGTCTGTGTGGTCAGTGTATCTACAGTGTGTAAATATCTCTCTTTTGTCGCAAGTGTTTTTCAATAAGTGCTCTCTCTCTCTCTCTCTCGTGTTTTAATCCTTTTAAAATAGTTCTCTCGTCTCAAGCCATTTTCAAAAGGTGCTCTCTCTCTCTCTCTCTCTCTCTCTCTCTCTCTCTCTCTCTCGTCTCAAGCCCTTTTCAATCGGTCCTCGGTATAATCGCCCACTGTTCATTTCGCCGGCGGGTCTTTTCGCCACCCAGTCCTGCCGTTCGTCTTTCAGTTATTGTATGTCGGCTGGCTTGGATTAGCGTGAGGTAGGCTAATTCAGGTACCGTTAATTTGAGGTTAGGATAGATTAAAGGTTGATTGAGGTTAAAACAAATTAGGTTAGTTAAGGGGAGGTTTCCACTTGAGCGATTTTTTTCTTGACCCCTTTCTCCCTCATGTTTAGCCCCATTGCTTTTGATATTATAAAACGTTTGCCCCATTAGTTTAGCGATTTTAAGAACTTTCACCCCATATTAAGACCTTTCGTGCCATTCAGGTGTCGATTTTATCCTGGCGAGCGATAGCGAGCCTGTAATTTAAGAGGAACAAGCCTTCGGCCGGGACATTTTTCTACCGAAAAATTTACAAATTTATCTTGAAAGGGGCTCAAGGGGGTGTAATTTTAAGCTTGATGGAGGTCTAGAGAACAAACTAGATACCTGCCCTTAAGCTTAGCCTTAGATTCAATTAAGTGAATAGGTGAGATTACATGAAATCAGACGCAGGATAGATTCTGATCAAAGGCGAAGAGACCGTGAACGAAAATACCAGGTGTAGGAGAAGCCATAGAGCGTTTCATTCACTTCCCCCCCCCCCCCCCTCTCTCTCTCTCTCGTTTCAAGCCTTTTTTCACTCACTCTCACCCTCCCTCTCTCTCTCTCGCTCTCTCGTCTCAAGCCTTTTTTTCACTCACTCTCCCTCTCTCTCTCTCCTCAATGATCGATTTTAGCATTAAGTGACGTCTGGACCCCATCCCCTGAACCACTTGTCACTGTATCTATCTGCTTCACTCTTATTCCCAGCCTCCACTTACTATCTCTTATAATTGTCTCTTCTACTGTAATTAAGGCTAGATTTTTAGATACTTCTTCTTCTTATTATTATTATTATTATTATTATTATTATATTTTATTTTTTTAGGCTCTGTCTCGAGTCGGCCACCCCCATAGAAAAAAAAGGAAAAACTGGGGAAGGTGCCAGAGTATACAGTATATATAGGCTACATACAAATATTATTTTATTTTAATTTCCTGCTTAGAAATCCATCAAGCTTAACCCGTTGAGCCCCAACCAAAAATAAACTTAATGAAACACCCAGTCCCAGGCATTTGTTGATTTCATTAATTTAGTTTAGATGTGAAGTGGGTTGGTGTAAAAAAAACATAATAATTATTCATATTTGTTCTTTTTCTTTTAATATTGAACATAACGGCCTCGCCCAAGGTGGTTTCTGTGGGCTGCCAACTTAAGGTGAAAATAGCCGACGTACAATGGACGTCGCTGGGGCTGAGCATTACATAAGTAGGAAATGGCCAATGGGCGTCGCTGGGGCTGGACGGGTTAATATGCAATCCACAAGAACCCCTTTCGAGATAAATTTGTTAATCTATTTATCCTTACCTTAATATCTAGCCTATCTACCAATCTCTCTCTCTCTCTCTCTAGCCTAATATCTATCTATCTATCTATCTATCAACCAACATCTACCTATATGGAGTTCCGTTTCCCTTTTCACAGCTAGCAAGGAATACACCGAACCACTTAGAAAGGAAGTCTCTACAAATCCCTCAGCCTAAAGTCTCACCAGGAGATGGGGAAGAAAGGAGAGTTGGAGAGGAAGGGGGCTCAACGAGGAATGACTACAATACTATATATATATAAACAGAACTAAAGCGAATACACACACACACACACACACACACCTACAAACTAATCCACACACACACACCTAAAGGGTTGAAAGAGGAAGGTAGGGATCGGAAGTTGTTGAGTGACAGTCATTTGTTCTTCTTGGCTCACTAGACCACCCACCCATCTAGTGAATGTGTGTGTGTGTGTGTGTGTGTGTGTGTGTGTGTGTGTGTGTGTGTGTGTGTGTGTGTGTGTGTGTGTGTGTGTGTGTGTGTGTGTGTGTGTGTGTTAGTATGTGTAGGTGTGTGTGCGTGTGTACCCCGTGTGTATGTGTGTTTAAGTGTACCCCGTGTGTAAGTGTACCTCATGTGTGTGTGTGTGTAAGTGTACCTCATGTGTGTGTGTGTGTGTGTGTAAGCGTATCACAAGTGTGTTAGTAATAATCAGTGTAAGTGTACCCTAGGAGTTTGTGAGAGAGAGAGAGAGAGAGAGAGAGAGAGAGAGAGAGAGAGAGAGAGAGAGAGAGAGAGAGAGAGAGAGAGAGAGAGAGAGAGAGAGAGAGATTATGTAAACGAAGAGAACTTATGTGGCCAACTTTTTGGATTGAAAAATATCCTGGTCAAAGGCCGATTCCTCACAAATGTCACGTTCGCTATAGCTCGCAGGGAATACATCGACACCTAAATGGCACGAAAGGTCTTAATATTGACAAAGATATGGGGCGAAAATATTAAAATCGCCGAACAAATGAGACGAACATTTAAAGAACTCCACAATAATAGGGCTAAACATGAGGGAGAAGGGGGTCCAGAAAAAAGCCTCCCCATAAGCGGGTCCTCTTCTCAATAGCCCTAATTACTGTCCCAGCTCTTAACACACTCTCTCCCCCCCCCCCCATCTCTCGCTCTCTCTCTCTCTCTCTCACTCACTCACTCACTCGTTATAGACTGCATCACCGTTGATTCATTTAAACTCCGCCTAGACAAATATCTCGCATCAAACCCGCGACTGACTGCGTTTGTAAATGAATAACTTTATTTTATCCCCCCCTCAGTTACTAACCCATCTGTCCCCTACTAACTTCCTAATCCTGCCACGGACATTAGTTCCAGGGCAGTAATTCCCTTTCCAATGTTCCCTTACCCACTCTAAAACACTGTTTGGACACTTGATCCTCAGTGTTTGGAGGACAAGCAACCTAGAAGGGTCACTAGATCTGTTGTTGCTTGATTTCCTTTGTACTCCTTTGTACTCACCCACTCACTCACTCTCCCACCCACCCATTCACCCACCCACTCACTCACTCACTCACTCATCCACCCACCCACTCACTCACCGACCCACCCACTCACTCACTCACTCACCCACCCACTCACTCACCGACCCACCCACCCACTCACTAACCCACCCACTCACTCACCCACTCACTCACCCACCCACCCACTCACCCACCCACTCACTCACCACCCACCCACTCACTCACACACCTTCCCACTCAACCACCCACCCACCTACCCGCTCACTCACCCACTCACCCCCATCACCCACATCACTCACTCCCCACCCACTCACTCACCCACCACCCACTCACTCACCACCCACCACCCACCCCACCACCCCCACCCACTCACTCACTAACCCACCCACTCACTCACCCACCCACTCACTCACCCACTCACTAACCCACCCACCCACTCACTCATATATCAAACCACGTAACACAGGTTGTAGTTTACAGTAATGTTGTAGTTTGAAACAGGGTTGTGGTATGAAGCTAGGTAATCGTTTAACCCGTACAGCCCCAGCGACGTGTCTGACGCGTCGGCGATGTATGTAACGCACAGCCCCAGAGACGCGCCTGACGCGTCACCCTAATTGCGCCGACCGTAACCTCAGGTGTAGCCACTCAAGAGGGCTCAGATTTGTATGGGAACTGTGTACGTATCCCACGCAACCGTGCCGATGGTTGAAAACTCTCAAAGTCCACGTGCGTGCGCGCGAGCGCTCAATAACCTGTTGGATAATTGCCTTCAATTTTTTACTCTTGTAAAACCCATTTTCGGGGGCTCTGTAGGACCATTTTTTAAGCTTTTTGAGCAGTTTTTCGTGGTTTTTCCTTCATTCCTAACCCATTCGCTATTGTTTCTGGAATAAAACCATTTTTTGAAAACCGGCCGGGTTCTGGTGCGCAAACATTACAAAACTAGCTGGGGCTCCACGGGTTAAGGGGAGGTTTTTAGTGTGTTTCCTAGACTTCCATCAAGCTTGAAATTACACCCCCTTGACTCCTTTTCAAGATAAATTTGTACATTTTTCGGTAGAAATATTTCCCGGCCGAAGGCCGGTTCCTCTTAAATTACAGGCTCGCTATCGCTCGCCAGGAAAAATTCGACACCTAAATGGGACGAAAGGTATTAAAAGTGACTAAATGGGGTGAAACTTCTTAAAATCGCCAAGCTAATGGGGCGAACGTTTTATAATATCAAAAGCAATGGGGCTAAACATGAGGGAGAAAGGGGTCAAGAAAAAAATCCCTCAAGTGGAGATCTCCCCTTAAAAGGAGGGTTATGACTTATATTTGGCAGCAGGAACTGTTGTTGAAGCCGGGTTGGTAACCTAAAACGAAGGAGGTTGTTATTCGGGTTGGTAACATAACACTAGGGGTGTTATTAGAGTTAAGCTAAGTGGCAGATCTCTCTGTGCCAGTGATTATGAGGCGCTAGCGTTAAGTGGTGTGGAGAGAGTGAGAGAGTGAGTGAGAGAGAGAGAGAGAGAGAGAGAGAGAGAGAGAGATACATAGATTTACATAGATACACTGGCCACACAGATCTTACGATCCCTACGAGGTGACCAGGACTTAATCCTAATAGAGATAGCAACCCTAAGAGAAAGTGGAAGGAAAGGATAGCAAAGATGAAGAGAGAGAGAGAGAGATTTACATAGATTTACATAGATACACTGGCCACACAGATCTTACGATCCCTACGAGGTGACCAGGACTTAATCCTAATAGAGATAGCAACCCTAAGAGAAAGTGGAAGGAAAGGATAGCAAAGATGAAGAGAGAGAGAGAGTAATAATAAATATAATAAATAATATTAATAATCTATCTACATCTACCTAATAATAATAATAATAATAATAATAATAATAATAATAATAATAATAATAATAATAATAATAATAATAGGGTAGGGTGGAGTACGTCATTAAGGGGGGGGGGTCAACAATATTAATTATGATCATTACTTGAATCACCTCTCTTTGTTATTATATCACACACACACACACACTACTTCCCATTATACGCCCACACTCACTTATCATATAATCTCTCCCTCTCTCTCCTTATCATCACATTAACTCACACACCCTAACAGTACATATCTATCTATCTATTGCCGGACGCCTTACTCCCCTTACGAGGGTGGCCATACACAGAATGCCCCCAAGCGGACCTATTCCCTGTGAGGGACAACCCGAGCCAGTTTAGTGAAGGACTTACAGGATTGACCACTCAATTTAGGATCCGTCCGACTCCAAGGCCCTCTGTGTATCTTGCTAGCACTATTTTTCTACAGTGGTGTTCGGCTAATCCATCCACTAACCTGCCTTACCCTTAGGTAAGCGGTACGGATTTGTATCAGGTTTACTCCCCTAAACAGGTTGCCAACCAAGACTGACGAGTCCCATCCACCCGGATTTGTATAAGGTTGTCTCCCCTAGATGAGGTACATGTACTGGTGATAATAGTTAAGGTGTAGATGTAGTGTATTTTTTTATCCAATTTTATGTATTTTTTATTTTGTTTTATTCTAACCATAGGCTGAGAGCCTGTACATTCAACCACTGTACATTCAACGGTGAAGCCTTTAACCCTCTCGCTGCGGGTGACGTTCTGGAATGTTTTGGCAAGTTACAGCAATTTCCAGGCTTTAAAAGCCTGTAAAAAACGTAAAAATCGAGTGTCAGTGGGTGGGAGCGTGAGGGGCCCACCTCCGACCCTCAGAGCAGCGAGCGGCTCACTGAGCTAGGCTGTGTCTTGGGCGAGTATCTCTCTGTCTCTCTCATCAGTGTAGCCAAGCGAGCGAGTGTTACATAATAGCGGGGTTCCCGCGTTTCACTGGGATCACTGCGAGTGAACCAGACCACGTACATGGTCCGTTCTGGTGTAATTTTGAAGCTATTTTCGCCTAGTTTTTGGCAGAATACACTTCATTTAATGCAGATGCTTGATTTATCATTCAGGAGTGCCTGAATATGCCCTAAATAGCCCAAACATAGCCGCAGCCAAAGGGTTAAGGTCTCGTTCCAGTCTAGGGAGTGAGACATGTGAAGCACTTAGAGCTGCCATCTTGCGTATGCAAGATGCAATGCGCTTGGTTGCCCACTCACGGCTCAAAGCAGCCCCATCTCTGGAGCTGCCTCACCTTCACTGTCTCATCCCCTAGACTCGGACCCTCACTCTCAGAACGCCACCTATTGAGCAATTAACTCACTAGGCATTGCCCCCTTGTAGCATATTTTGAATATGGGAATATTCATACAGTGCTATTTACTCAGGGAACAATGAGGGTATTTTTGATGGCATTTCGGTGGCCTTTGTGGTAATGCACAAATTCAATCCCAATAATATCTTCCCATTGATACATCGGGATTCGAACCCATGACCATTGGATTACAAGTCCAGTGTCAAGACCAATCTACCACACCTAGGCGTAATAGTGGTGATGCTGATAGTTACATAATTGGTGACCTGCCTTAACCCCTCTTTGGCAGCGCCCGACTTAAGGCGGTTAAGAGAACCAAGGACTAAAGAGTGGGGCCCGACTTAAGTCCAGTGCGATGTTGAGCACATAATCGGCTCTGAGAGAGAGTCAGAGCGGTGGGAGGAGCGCGGGTTGGCTCTGACCGTTCGGCACAGCTCCCGTACTGCGACTGGTCCCACCTCCACACTCATCCACATCCACTGCTTCCCTAGACAGGGAAATATGTAAGGAAATTACCGTATTTTAGGGATTTTTCCTTCGTGTTGCCCGATCGTTGCAAGACAACCCGTGGTCGTAGAAGGATGGGTCAGGTGTCAGTGGAAAGCTCAATTAACGCCCTTTTACGGATACATAATTGTATTACGCTCTGGCTTTTCTTTATGCATGAAAAAGAGCTTGGAATGAAGCTCGTTTAGGGTAAATCTGCCCGCTTGGCAGGTAGTAGAAGTTACAAACCTAGCCGCTCGTTGAGTGTTAAGCCGGTATCACACGAGCGCTTTTTCACTCAACATTTATCCTCATCACTGGTCTGGCAGCTTATGAGGTAAACATATAACATTTTGATGCTACCTACTGTAAATTAATCTATTATCAGTCTAGTTTCCGATACCAGTACAAAATATTCCAGAAATGTTGCCAGAACAATGTTGATCATCGAATGTTGACTATAAAAGCTCTCGTGTGATACCGGCTTAAACTGTGTGCCGCGAATAGTTACAGCTGTTTCCCTGGATTAATTGATTGCTGTAATTAATGTTTGAGTAATTATCATATACGAGTATTTATAATGGCTCGCTGGTTCAAGGGCTTTAATGATGTGATTATTTGCCTCTCGTCATCACAATACTCATCACTATCAACGCTATTATTACTCTATAACCTCTCTACTGTATCATCATCATCATCACTATCATTATCATTATCATCACCACCATCATCATCACTACCACCATCGTCATCACAATACTCATCACTATCAACGCTATTATTACTCTTTATAACCTCTCTACTGTATCATCATCATCATCATCACTATCATTATCATCATCACTACCACCATCGTCATCACAATACTCATCACTATCAACGCTATTATTACTCTTTATAACCTCTCTACTGTATCATCATCATCATCATCACTATCATTATCATCATCACCACCACCATCCTCATCATCATCACTATCAACGCTATTACTCTTTATAACCTCTTACTGTATCATCATCATCATCATCACTATCATTATCATCATCACCACCACCATCCTCATCACAATACTCATCACTATCAACGCTATTATTACTCTTTATAACCTCTCTACTGTATCATCATCATCATCACTATCATTATCATCATCACTACCACCATCGTCATCACAATACTCATCACTATCAACGCTATTATTACTCTTTATAACCTCTCTACTGTATCATCATCATCATCATCACTATCATTATCATCATCACTACCACCATCGTCATCACAATACTCATCACTATCAACGCTATTACTCTTTATAACCTCTCTACTGTATCATCATCATCATCATCACTATCATTATCATCATCACTACCACCATCGTCATCACAATACTCATCACTATCAACACTATTATTCTTCTTCGATAGGTTCATCACACTTTGCTGCACCATATAGCCTTTCTAGTTCACCACCATTATCATCACTATCATCATCATCATCATCTCTACTTTTTCACCATCATCATCATTACCATAACTATCATCACCACCGAGATTGTTACGACCATCACCATCACCTGCATCATCAATCACCATCATCATCACCATCACCATCATCACCATCATCATCACCATCATCACCATCATCATCACCATCAACACCAAACACGCTACCTTAAGGGGAGATGACTGTTTTGTTTTTGGTCCCCTTCTCCCTCATGTTTAGCCCCATTCGTTTCAGATTTTAAGACGTTTCGGCTCATGTGTTTGAGGAATTTTAAGATATTTAGCCCCATAATGTAGTGTTAAATGTATGGGGAGAGTGAGTGAGTGAGTGAGTGAATAAGGTGGGGAGAGTGAGTGAGTAAGTAAGTAAATAAGGTGGAGAGAGAGAGAGAGAGAGAGAGTACAAAGGAGTACAAAGGAAATCAAGCAACAACATATCTAGTGACCCTTCTAGGTTGCTTGTCCTCCAAAACACTGAGGATCAAGTGTCCAAACAGTGGTTTAGAGTGGGTAAGGGAACATTGGAAAGGGAACTACTGCCCTGCCACTAACGTGGCAGGACTAGGAAGTTAGTAGGGGACATATGGGTTAGTAACTGAGGGAGGATAAAGTTATTCATTTACAAACGCAGTCAGTCGCGGGTTTGATGCGAGATATTTGTCTAGGCGGAATTTAAATGAATCAACGGTGCTGCAGTCTATAACGTCTCGGGGAAGACCATTCCACAAGTTGACAACTCGATTGAAGAAGAAATTCTTAGATTCGTGCGAGTTAAAAGATTTACCAATAATTTTGCAACCGTTTCCCCGCGTGTAATTAGATTGGTCGATAGTGAAGTACTTACTACAGTTCATATTGTCGATGCCTTTGATGATTTTGAACACTTGAATTAAGTCGCCTCTTAATCTGCGCTGGGTTAAAGGAAATAGATTTAATTCTCTAAGACGCTCTTCGTATGGTTTGTTCTTTAGGCTAGGTATCATTTTGGTAACTCTACGTTGAACTCGTTCTAGCTTGTTTTATATCTTTTTGGTAATAAGGGCACCAGGATTGAACGCAGTATTCCAGAAGAGGGCGGACTAAGGAATTGTAAAGGGTTAGGATAACTTCTTTGGATTTATGCTCAAATGACCTGCCTATAAAGCCAATTATTTTGTTTGCCTTCTTAACAACTTCTGAACATTGTTGACTCGGTTTTAGGTTACTCGATATTGTTACTCCCAGATCAGTTTCTCTGTTTACATTCTTAAGCTGAGTGCCATTCATCGAATAGTTTGCTTTCTCATTTAGGTATCCGACATGTAGTACTTTACATTTATCAGCATTGAAACTCATTTGCCAAATTTGGGCCCAACATGACAATTTATTTAGATTGTGTTGCATATCGTCAAAACTTGTTCTTTTGAGAGTACGCTATTTGCAATTTTTGTATCGTCAGCAAATTTTGAGATTGTGCAGGTGAGACCCTCATCTATGTCGTTGATGTAAATTAGAAAGAGAATTGGTCCTAGTACCGATCCCTGGGGTACCCCGCTACTTACATTGGTCCATTTAGATGCCTTACCGTTTATGACTACCCTTTGCTTTCTGTTGCTGAGCCAATTTTCTATCCATTTCAACACACCGTCTTGTATTCCATGCGCTTTAGTTTTAGCAGTAAACGTTTGTGGGGAACTTTGTCAAAGGCCTTTTGAAAATCAAGGTATATAATATCTACAGCTTTACTCTCATCGTAGAGGTTGAGGATATCGTGGAAGAAGTCTAAGAGGTTTGTTAAACAGGAACGTTTTTTACGAAAGCCGTGTTGAGTATCTTTAAGTATGTTATTTTCCTCTAAGTGATTTACGAGTCTGTCTCGTATGACCGTTTCTAGCATTTTACATACAACTGAGGTTAAGCTAATTGGACGATAGTTACTGGGTAGGGATTTGCTGCCTTTTTTGAATATCGGTGTTACGTTGGCTAGCTTCCACTGATCAGGCATAGTTCCAGACTGCAAGGATTTATTGAATAGTAATGTCAGTGGTTTGGAGAGCTCATTCTTAGCTTCCTTTAGAACTCTAGGCGAGATTGTATCAGGTCCTGGCGTTTTATTTACCTTGAGTTTATCTAAACAGTTCAATACTTCTCTCTCTGTAACGGTGATATTGCTTAGAACATCTGAATTATCAATCTGAATCGGCGATGGTGTAGGGATATCACTGAGGTCTTCTGTTGTAAAAACTGATGCACAGAAGGTATTGAGGGCATTACTCATTTGTACTTCTTCTTTGGTGTATTCTCCTTTTTCATCGACTAACGGTCCAACAGTTGAAGTAACTACTTTTTTCTTTCTGATATAACTATAGAATTCTTTCGGGTTTGTTTTACTTTGATTCGCAATATGTAACTCTAAGGTCTTTTTACTTTGCTTAATTAACTTTTTGGCTTTGCGTCGTAGCTCTACAAATTTCACCCGTTCTTCGTCATTTTGTGAGGATTTTAATCTATCATTAGCACATTTTTTAGCAAGCAGGCAGTTTGAAATATCTTTATTCCACCATTTGGGCTTATTATTATGGCCTGGACGCCGTATTTTCGATGGTATGCAGTCTTGCACTGCTTTTAGGTAAGTGGTTCGAATAACTTCCAAGATGTATTTATGTCGTTATTGTTAATTAAAAAGCTCCAGTCAGTTTCTTTAAACAGAGCTCTAAGTTTATGGAAGTTTGCTTTCTTGAAATTAGGGACTTTTTCGATGCTACTTATTGGTTCGTTACTAGTAAACTTTAAAGTGAAAGTTATCGTACGATGGTCGCTGTTACTGAATTCATCACCAACATTCAAATTCTCTATCAATTCTTCTTTTGTTGCAAGTACAATGTCAAGAACGTTATTACCACGGGTCGGCATTCGAACAAATTGATAAAGCGAACTCTCTTGCAAGTTCGTATACAAGTTCGTATACAAGAGAGAGAGAGAGAGAGAGAGAGAGAGAGAGAGAGAGAGAGAGAGAGAGAGTGACAGGGAGAGTGATATAGAGAAACGAGTGAACGAGCCAGAGAGAGAGAGAGAGAGAGAGAGAGAGAGAGAGAGAGAGAGAGAGAGAGAGAGAGAGAGTGATATAGAGAAACGAGTGAACGAGCCAGAGAGAGAGAGAGAGAGATAGAAATGAGCGAGTGAGTGAGTGAGTGAAAGAGAGAGAGAGGAGAGCAGGAAGGATATGAGCGTCGGGGGAGCGTGGGTGTGATATTCCCATTATGGAGCAGCAGGAGCCCGGACGTGATGTTAAGTGCATGTGGAGAGTGAGTGAGTGAGTGAGTGAGTGAGTGAGTGAGTGAGTGAGTGAGTGAGTGAGTGAGTGAGTGAGTGAGTGAGTGAGTGAGTGAAAGAGAGAGAGAGAGAGAGTGCATGTGGAGAGTGAGTGAGATGGATGGATGGACGGATGTTCGAATTTCTCACTCAATACGAATAAATAAAGTGTTTTAGATATTACTGATACCAATTATTGATCAAAACATACTTGGTGCTGAGACATCACTTATTAGGCCGACTGTACAAGATGTCATACAGTAGTGGTGACGTCCTTTTCATTGTATTCTAGAAACTATTAGACACTTTTACTCAGCTTAGGGAGGACGTCAACCAATTAACAGGCTGCAGACTATCTCAATTAATCCTTTTAGCTACCATATATCTTTCCTAGGCTTTATAAAATCGTCTAAGTGTAGCGAATATCAAATAAACAAGACGTCGCCGGTACTGAAAGGGATATGTCGACTGGTATCTGGATGTAAATTCTACATGTTCTAAATTAAAACATAACTCCCGTTGTACTATAATCACGGTACCGAAATGTCTCTGCTATATCCAGCCCCACCCCCACCCTTCCCCAAACATCATAATACTAATTACCGCTCCAACCCCTACTCCAGGCTCCCCCTCCCATGCCACCCCCGACCCCTACCCAAGAAACTCCTCCCATGCCACCCCCGACCCCTACCCAAGAAACTCCTCCCATGCCACCCCCGACCCCTACCCGAGAAAACTCCTCCCATGCCACCCCCGACCCCTACCCGAGAAAACTCTCCCATGCCACCCCGACCCTACCCAAGAAACTCCTCCCATGCCACCCCGACCCCTACCCAAGAACTCCTCCCATGCCACCCCCGACCCCTACCCAAGAAACTCCTCACATGCCACCCCCGACCCCTACCCAAGAAACTCCTCCCATGCCACCCCCGACCCCTACCCAAGAAAATCCTCCATGCCACCCCCGACCCCTACCCAAGGAACTCCTCCCATGCCACCCCCGACCCCTACCCAAGAAACTCCTCCCATGCCACCCCCGACCCCTACCCAAGAAACTCCTCCCATGCCACCCCCGACCCCTACCCGAGAAACTCCTCCCATGCCACCCCGACCCCTACCCAAGAAACTCCTCCCATGCCACCCCCGACCCCTACCCAAGAAACTCCTCCCATGCCACCCCCGACACCTACCCAAGAAACTCCTCCCATGCCACCCCCGACCCCTACCCAAGAAAACTCTCCATGCCACCCCCGACCCATACCCAAGAAACTCCTCCCATGCCACCCCCGACCCTACCCGAGAAAACTCCTCCCATGCCACCCCCGACCCCTACCTAAGATACGCCTCGCATGCCACCCCCGACCCCTACCCGAGAAACTCCTCCCATGCCACCCCCGACCCTACCCAAGAAAACTCTCGCATGCCACCCCGACCCCTACCCAAGACTCTCCTCCCATGCCACCCCGACCCTACCCAAGACTCTCCTCCCATGCCACCCCGACCCCTACCAAGAAACTCCTCCCATGCCACCCCCGACCCCTACCCAAGACTCCCTCCCATGCCCCCCCGACCCCTACCAAGCCTCTCCTCCATGCCACCACCGACCCCTACCCAAGACTCTCCTCCCATGCCACCCCCCACCCCTATCCAAAACTCTCCTCCCCTGCCACCCCCCACCCCTACCCAAGACTCTCCTCCCATGCCACCCCCGACCCCTACCCAAGAAACTCCTCCCATGCCACCCCCGACCCCTACCCAAGACTCTCCTCCCATGCCCCCCCCGGCCCCTACCCAACACTCCTCCCATGCCACCCCCGACCCCTACCCAAGACTCTCCTCCTCCCACCCCATCCCTCCACTTCCTTACCCCACCCCTACTCCAGGCTTCCCCTCCCATCCCTCCCCCAACCCTACCCAAGACCCTCCTACATCCTCCTCCCATCCCACCCCAACCCCTACCCAAAAACCATCCTCCCATCCCACCACAACCCCTACCCAAGACCCTCCCTAACCCTACCCTAGACCCTTCTCCCATCCCTCCCCAACCATACCCAAGACCCTCCTCCCAACCCACCCCTATCCAAATCCCTCCCCCGACCCTACCCAAGACCCTCCTCGCACTCCCTCCCCCAACCCCTACCCAAGACCCTCCTCGCACTCCATCCCATCCCTCCACTATACCTCTACCCACGAAACTTTCCTCCTTCCCCCCACCCCCACCCGCACCCAAAATGAAGATGTATCACTGTTTGGCCCTCCCCACAGTAAATTGGTCCCTGTGAGGGGGTGCCACAAGGGTCTATATTAAGGGGGGGGGGGGCGTGTGTGTGGCACTAATGGGCCCACCACATGGCTCTCTCTCTCTCTCTCTCCCTTTCTTTCTCTTTCGCTTTCATTCTATATCTCTCAACAATACGATACACGTGCTGCCTGTCGAATTTATATAATTTCAGCATCTTAAATAAGACACACACACACACAATGGCATTATCTCTCACTCACTCATCCCCCACCCC
>CM064556.1:14593500-14608500 GCA_032716605.1 Paralithodes platypus | reverse complement strand
TATATAAGATCATTTGGGTATATTGATAGTGATTTACCTTTCTAACTGGCATATCATGGGTTTATTACCACCAATATACCTTTAAAAGGGTATTACGGACACTTTAATTGCCCTCTCCATACCCATAATTTCAGAGAGTACACACACACACACACACACACATACAAAGTAACCCCCCCCCCCCCACAAACACACATACTAACACAAACACACACACATACTAACACACACCACACACACACTACCTTCCACCCACCGTCCTAATTAACGTATCTTAACTCCCTACCCCCCCCTTTCCCCCTCCTCCCTCCCTCCCCTCCCCCCTCCCTCATACCTTACCTGGGCCTTAATTAACAGGTGAGCCGGAGGGGGGGGGGGGGGGGGGGGGGTTGATCTCCGTCGGTAGAGGGGTGAGCCTTGATTTGTGTTGGGGGAGGGAGGGGGTTGTATAATCTGGGGTGGGGGGGGGGGGAGTTAAAACAGAGGATGGGGGAAAGCAGCGACGCACGATAGCGTATTAAAGGGGGGAGGGAGGGGGGGGGGGGGGGGGGTGGGTGGGGGTGGGTGGGGGGGGGGAGGGGAGGGGGGGGGGGGAGGGGAGGGAAGGGGAGGGGAGGGGGAGGGGGGTTATAGTATGTCAGGGATGCTGGTCATCTCGTTACCTGGCCACTTCCCTGGTATTAAGATTGTGTATAATTAACCAAAATGTATAACTAATCTAGGGTTCTGATGAATGGAAAGCATGATTAGTTTTTTTTTTTTTTTGTTGTTATGTATAATAATTATACCTATTAACAATATTGTACATTCAGAAATTGTATTACGACCTTATTTTTTCTTGTCTTTTTCAATTCGAGTCAGTATTTTAGTTGTGCTAAATATCGATGTCAAGGCTATACCTCCAGCTTCCTTATAGCCTCAAACGCACGATTTTATTTATTTTTTAACAATCCCAATATTTATTTTTTAACAATCCCAATTAAGCTGTTAATTTACCCACAAGACAATCTTCACCAGCAGCATAAAATAGTTAAATACTACATTTAAAATACAGTTTAGTACCGGTAGCTATAATAAAATTAAATGTCACCCGTTGTGATATTAATGATAAACTCACAAAATAATGAGTAGAGGTAGATTGATAACTTGTCCATATTTACACCTTATAGTCATCGTAGGTTACATTCTGATACTTAACCCATGGACGGCGAGCGTCCTCATATGAGTCCGTACTGGGTGACGACGAGCGTCCTGATATGAGCTGGGTTTTGGTGTTTTTTAAAGGTCGCATAGCGAAAACAAACGCGGGTTATGAGTCAGGCGGCAAACAAAACTTTTGTTGTGTGGTTTGTGGTTTGTGCGGGTAGTGGTAGTTGGTAACTCTCGATACCACCACCCAACACACTCCAGCCGCGAGCGGGCAAGCAGTACACACGAACTTGCCATGGAGCCTATACGTCATTCCATCCCTCGCCGCCGAATGATGGGACACAACCAGCCCTCGTTGTCGCGGCGGGGTTGGTTTTTGTCGCAAGCCCGTGGAAGCCACCACACCACATCACTCCACACTACATCACTCCACACTACATCACATCACTCTACACTACATCACACTACACCACACCACACCACACCACACCACACCACAGCACACCACATTACTCCCAGCAGTCAATAGCCTTCCTCCGTCCCCAAATCTGTCATCACCTGGACGTGCATACCTATTTAACCCTGATCGTTACTGCATATAATGGTCTATGACCTATGTGATACGTCCTCTGTCCTCTCTCTCTCTCTCTCTCTCTCTCTCTCTCTCTCTCTCTCTCTCTCTTCCTTAATACTTGTTATTTCAGAGGTTACACTAATTGCCTTGTAGCAGACTGAATAGGCCTAATGTGTTTCTAGGCTAAAGATACATGTGGTAACATGGTACCTATCTTAAAGCCCAAAGCTCTCTCTCTCTCTCTCTTTCTCTCTCTTGAGACGAACGCCTTAGAATCTCAAAACTAATGGGGCTAACCATGAGGGAGAAGGCGGTCCAGAAAACTCACGGCCTAAACACCAATTGGCCATGTAAGGTATATAATGTGCGTGTGAAGAGACTTAATGGTACCCGGGGACTTTCGCCCTAATGGCCTTGGTAGCTAAGGTGGATAGTCCCTTGGCCCCCTCACCTGTCCTCTCAATTATCCCCCCCCCCCCCCCCCCCCCTCCTCCCTCACCCTAATTTACCTGTCCACAACTTTGATGCTACTGCTTTGCTCTCTCTCTCTCTCTCTCTCTCTCTCTCTCTCTCCATTTACCTGTTCACAAATTTGATACTACTGCCTTGCTTACCTGTCTTCCCCCTCCACACACACTCATTCTCTCTCTCTCGTCAGTGTGATTTCAAAACTCGGATCAATTCCTATTTGCAGTCTGTAGTTATGTAACAAACACACACACACACACCTCTTTCTCTCTCACACACACACCTCTCTCCCCCAAACGTACACTCACCTCTCTGTCTCACACAAACATACACACACACACCCCTCTCTCTCACTCACACACACACACACACACAAACATACACACACCCCTCTCACACACACACACACACACACATCGACAATAAAACCCTGTGTTCCTAAAGTAGTCCTTAAACCTGTTCTTGACTCCTTATAACCTGACGAAATGCCTCCCTTTCAATCGCCTCCCTCTCTCGCTCTCCCTCTCTCTCTCTCTCCCATGTGGTCCAGTATCCAACATGTCCACCACCATAACTTGTAAGCTATCATGACATGTATCGCTAAACATACATCCACAATATAGAAAGTTCTATAGGCCTACATAACAGTAAGTTAGAAAGTGAAAAAAAGCGAGGTGGGCCCCCTCAAGAAGGGGAGATCTCCACTTGAGGGATTTTTTCTTGACCCCTTTCTCCCTCATGTTTAGCCCCATTGCTTTTGATATTATAAAACGTTTGCCCCATTAGTTTAGCGATTTTAAGAACTTTCACCCCATATTAAGACCTTTCGTGCAATTCAGGTGTCGATTTTATCCTGGCGAGCCATAGCGAGCCTGTAATTTAAGAGGAACCGGCCTTCGGCCGGGAAATTTTCTACCGAAAAATTTACAAATTTATCTTGAAAGGGACTCAAGGGGGTGTAATTTTAAGCTTGATGGAGGTCTAGGGAACAAACTAAATACCTCCCCTTAAGGGAGGAGGGTTTATGTGTTATTGGTCGATATATATATATATATATATATATATATATATATATATATATATATATATATATATATATATATATATACCGGGTATTTTCTATTTTACATTAGTTTACCTCCATAGACCTCCATCAAGCTAAAAAAAAAAAAAAAATCGCCAATATTCCCCCTCTATATAACTTATACATTTTTCAGTAGAAAAATATCCCGGCCGCTATCGCTGGCCAGGAAATGATTGACACCTAAATGGCACGAAAGGTCTTAATATTGACAAAGAAATGGAGTGAAAATTCGCCAACATGTGGGCCGAACGTCTTAAAATCAGAAAACTAATGGGGCTAAACATGAGGGAGAAAGGGGTAAAAAACAAATAAAACATAAAACGCACCTTAAAAGCCACAAAGCGTATTCGACTTCCAGTTTAGTTCCAATAACGATGAACATAAAACACGAGAGAGAGAGAGATTTTGAGAGAGGAGGGGAAGAGGAAGAGAGATGCGGAGGAGGGAAGAGAGAGGAGATAGACGGCGGAGAGAGTGGAGACGAGGAGAGATGAGAGCGAGGAGGAGAGGGAGAGCGAAAGGGAGCGAGACGAGAGATAGCTATGGTTCGAGAGAGAGAGAGAGAGTAGAGCGGAGAGAGAGCGAGGGGGAGGTGATGGAGAGAGCGCGAGAAGGAAGGGGAGGAGAGATGAAGAGAGTCGCGGAGCGGGAGCGCGGAGAGAGAGATAGATAGAGAGAGAGAGAGAGGGAGAGGAGATAGATAGAGAGAGGGAGAGATAGATAGATAGAGAGAGAGAGAGAGAGAGAGAGCGATAGAGATAGATAGAGAGCGAGAGAGAGAGAGATAGATAGATAGGGAGAGGGGAGAGATAGATAGATAGATAGAGAGCGAGAGCGAGAGAGAGAGAGATAGATAGATAGATAGATAGAGGGAGAGAGAGAGCGAGAGAGAGAGCGAGAGAGAGAGAGAGAGAGAAAACAAAATTGCTCTTAACAACATTACCGGAAAAAGCGCTCACGTACCACCAGGCATATTACAAGAGGCTATAGGTCGTATTTTCAACTTTAGCCTCGTCATGTTGAACCCACTATAGTTGCACAAAAGACACTCGCCCCCTTACCTGTGCGCCGCTTAAGGGGGAGGCAGACCCCTTTTTCTGGACCCCCTTCTCCCTAATGTTTAGCCCCACTAGTTTTGAGGTTATAAGACGTTCAGCCCATAAGTTTGGCGATTTTGACACCTTTTGCTCCATTTCGTTGTCAATTTTAAGACCTTTCGTACCATTTAGGTGTTGATTTTTCCCTGGCGAGCGATAGCGAGCCTGTAATTTTAAGAGGAACCGGCCTTCGGCCGGGACATTTTTCTACCGAAAAATGTACAAATTTATCTTGAAGGGGGGTCTAGGGGGTGTTTTTCTAAGCTTGATGGAGGTCTAGGGAGGACACTAAAGAAATATATGAATAAATGAATTAATAGACCAAACAAACGGTGAGTCTCCCCTTAAGTACACAGAGTGGGTGGATGGTGTTAATTGGTCTCTTAAATAGCCTAGGTCATTAAGGTGCTCAGGTGTGGGGGTGCTAATGGTCGAGTTATAAGTGTGTTATTTTATTATCGTTGAATTATGTTATCTATACATCTATAGATAGATAGATAGATAGATAGATAGATAGATGATAGATAGATAGATAGATAGACAGATTAGTAGATGATAGATATATAGATAGATGATAGATAGACTGATAGATAGATGAGCTATAGAGAGATATAGATAGAGATGAGATAGATGAGAGGAGGAGAGAGGGAGAGAGAGAGAGACGAGGAGGTAGAGAGAGAGAGAGAGAGAGAGAGAGAGAGAGAGAGAGAGAGAGAGAGAGATAGATAGATACCAGTATAAATAATGTTCCTATTAAGGGGAGATTTCCACTTGAGGAATTTTTTTCTTGACTCCTTTCTCCCTCATGTTTAACCCCATTGTTTTCCTAATGTTAAGACGTTTGCCCCATTATTTTGACGATTTTAAGAACTTTCAACCCATTTCTGTCAATGTTAAGACCTTTCGTGCCATTTAGGTGTCGATTTTATCCTGGCGAGCGATAGCGAGCCTGTAATTTAAGAGGAACCGGCTTTCAGCCGGGACATTTTTCTACCGAAAAATTTACAAATTTATCTTGAAAGGGGGTCAAGGGGGTGAAATTTTAAGATTGCTGGAGTAGGAAACAAACTAAAAACCTCCCCTTAAGCCGGCGTAGCTAAGCGGTACCACACCGTAGATGTATTGACCTATAAGCATGACTTCCATACCCCTAGCTGCACTGGCGGACATGAGAGGTGCAGCAGACCAGTGTTGCGTGTACACATTGACGGTATATGCTAGCACCTGAACAGCAGAGGCGAGCTGATTACACAGATTCACATTTGTTTTCACCAACTCACCAAATTATTTATAAACCTAAATAAATATATTAAATAAACCTAACTAATGAAACCAATGCAAGTGATGAATACATGTGGTACTCCAAAGACTCGAACCTAGGATACTCACACCGAAAATTACAGACAACATTCACATCCACAGCCATTCTAACAGGCACCACCATACACACCAATGAGCGATCGGGCACATGTCCCGCCCTTCTCTTGTAGGCTATATGCTTGCTATCGCTCGTCCAGAAAAAAATCGACACCTGGATGGGGTGAATCGTCATATTATCCCAAAACTATAGTGGTGAAAGGTCTTAAAATCCAAGCTAACGGAGCGAAACAGGGAAGATTCCAAAAGACCTCCCCCGGACCAAATAGGGTTACACCACCAGAAGAACAATAATAGGAAGGTACAGTCGGCCTAATAAGTAATGTCTCGGCACCAAGTATATTTCGATCAATAATTGGTATGAGTAATGTCTAAAACCCGATATATTCGTTTCGAGCGAGATATACAAGCATGTTCCTACACTTACCCACCCGATTCAACATCTGGCAGACATTAATACAGCACAGAGCGAGCCAAACGTAATGACAGCTGAGACATGATTTATTAGGTGGAGTACGGTCGCGCTAATAAGTCATGTCCCAGCTGTCATTACGTTTGGCTCGCTCTGCGCTGTATTATTGTCTGTCAGATGTTGAATAGGGTGGGTAAGTGTAGGAACATGTTTGTATATTTCACTCGATATGAAGAAATGAAGCTTAGATATTGCTGATACCAATTATTGATCAAAACATACTTGGTGCCGAGAGATCACTTATTAGCGCGATTGTATGTACCGCATCTGTCCGTGAGTGAACGTAGCCCACATAAACACGGTGTACGGACGGTACGGTACGTTATTATTGCGGTACGTGTTAATACCCCATCTATCTCTCTCTCTCTCTCTCTCTCTCTCTCTCTCTCTCTCTCTCTCTCTCTCTCTCTCTCTCTCTCTCTCTCTCTCTCTCTCTCTCCACTCCCACCTCTCCCCTTTCTTAACCTCCCCCCTTCTCTTTCTTTCTCTCTCTCTCTCTCTCTCTCTCTCTCTCTCTCTCTCCCCACTGTCCTCCCCTCCTCGCACGACATAAGGAATATTATTACAAGTGTTCTCTCTCTCTCTCTCTCTCTCTCTCTCTCTCTCTCTCTCTCTCTCACACTCACTATCTCACCCCTATTACAAACTCACTCACTCACACTCTCTCAGTACAAACTCACTCACTCTCTCTCTCCACTAGCATCAAATGGCCCTTCATCTCAAGAGGGCTCAAATCACCCCCCCAACCCCTTTCCAACTTTCTACCCCCTTCTCCCCCCCCCCCCCACTATGACATAAGTTCCTGGAAATGATCAGGCCGCGGGTATATCATTATGGGGAGGCAACTACTGACGTTGTTCTTGACTTACAGGGGGCTGGCTTAATAATCCAATAAGGTTGATAGCCTTTGAAGTCGCATTTTAATTACCGGTAACTTCGGGATAGGGACCCCCCATTCTCCTTCCTCCCCCCCCCCCCAAAAAAACAAAAACAAAAAAAAAACAAAAAACAAAACAAAAATTGACGGGTATAATATGGGGACAACTGCGGGAAATGGACAAGGGACTGAAGTTCTCGAAAAGGGGACTCCAGGCCTGACGCTATTCTTGACTTAGTGTGCTGGCTTAATAATCCAGGTGAGTTGATAGCCTCTGAAGTCCTATTTTAACTAACTATACGGGAAAAGTACCAGAATTACGTAACCTGCCAAAGCTATTTACTAAGGGGATCACCGATATTAAGGGGAGATTTCCACTTGAGGGGGACATTTCTGGACCCCTTTTCCCTCATGTTTAGCCTCATTGCTTTTGAGATTTTAAGACGTTCACCCCATTATTTTGTCGATTTTAAGAACTTTCGCCCTATTTATGTCAATTTTAAGACCTTTCGTGCCTTTTAGCTGTCGATTTTTGCCTGACGAGCGATAGCGAGTCTGTAATTTACGAGGAACTGGACATTTTTCTACCGAAAAATTTACATATTTATCTTGAAAAGGGGTCTAGGGACTGTAATTATAAGCTTGATGGAGGTCTAAGGAACAAACTAAAGACCTCCCCTTAAGGGAAGAATATTCGTTTATATATTGTCTTGTTTGTTTTCTTAAAGTTTCCTCCCTAGACCTCCATCAAGCTTAAACAAAATGGAACCTCTCGACCCCCTTTCAAGATAAATGGAACCTCTCGACCCCCTTTCAAGATAAATGGAACCTCTCGACCCCCTTTCAAGATAAATGGAACCTCTCGACCCCCTTTCAAGATAAATGAAACCTCTCGACCCCCTTTCAAGATAAATGGAACCTCTCGACCCCCTTTCAAGATAAATGGAACCTCTCGACCCCCTTTCAAGATAAATGGAACCTCTCGACCCCCTTTCAAGATAAATGGAACCTCTCGACCCCCTTTCAAGATAAATGGAACCTCTCGACCCCCTTTCAAGATAAATGTGTACCGGGCGAAAGTCGATTCCTCCTAAAATTACAGGCTCGCTATCACTCGACAGGAAAAATTCGACACTTAAATGACACGAAAAGTCTGTACCGGTATAGGCTATTGACAAAGAAATGGGGGGGCGAAAGGTCTTAAAATCGCCAAACTAATGGGCCGAACGTTGCAAAGATGTCCAAACTAATGGGGTTAAACATGAGGGAGAAGGGGGGTAATATGGGGCTAAACATGAGGGAGAAAGAGGGTAATATGGGGCTAAACATGAGGGAGAAGGGGGTAATATGGGGCTAAACATGAGGGAGAAAGGGGGTAATATGGGGCTAAACATGAGGGAGAAGGGGGTAATATGGGGCTAAACATGAGGGAGAAGGGGGTAATATGGGGCTAAACATGAGGGAGAAGGAGAGGGACCAGAACAAACGCCCCATCTCCCCCCTTAATGAACGGTGGTCTTGCACTTCTATCATTCCACGGCAATTACCCCCCTAAAGTGCCCTTGTGGGGGGTTTTAATAGCCGGGGCCGGGGGGTAATTAAGAGGGGGGGGGGGGGGGGGGGGGAGTTTTGCTGGACCCTCCCCCCCCCTTCACCCTCGTGTTTAGCCCCATTCATGTTGAGAATTTAAGACCTTCGGCCCATTAGTTTGGCGATTGTAATGCCTTTCGTCCCATTTCTTTGTTAATTTCAAGAACTTTCATTCATTTGAACGTGTCGCATTTGTTTTCCTGGCGAGCGATAGCTAGCCTGTATTTGAAGAGGCCGGGACATTTATCTATCGAAAAATGTACAAATTTATCTTGAAAGGGGGTCTAGGGTTTTTGTTTTCTTTCTAAGCTTGATGGAGGTCTAGCGAGGAAAGTAAAACAACAATAAAATCTATACAGATATAGACCAAAAAAAAACACACTACGCCCTTAAGGGGAGGTATTTAGTTTGTTCCCTAGACCTCCATCAACCTTAAAATTACAGCCCCTCGAGTTTAAGGGGAGGTATTTAGTTTGTTCCCTAGACCTCCATCAACCTTAAAATTACAGCCCCTCGAGTTTAAGGGGAGGTATTTAGTTTGTTCCCTAGACCTCCATCAACCTTAAAATTACAGCCCCTCGAGTTTAAGGGGAGGTATTTAGTTTGTTCCCTAGACCTCCATCAACCTTAAAATTACACCCCCTCGAGTTTAAGGGGAGGTATTTAGTTTGTTCCCTAGACCTCCATCAACCTTAAAATTACACCCCCTCGAGTCCCTTTCAAGATAAATTTGTACATTTTTCGGTAGAAAAATTTCCCGGCCGAAGGCCGGTTCCTCTTAAATTACAGGCTCGCTATCGCTCGCCAGGATAAAATAGACACCTGAATTGCACGAAAGGTCTTAATATGGGGTGAAAGTTCTTAAAATCGCTAAACTAATGGGGCAAACGTTTTATAATATCAAAAGCAATGGGGCTAAACATGAGGGAGAAAGGGGTCAAGACAAAAAAAATCCCTCAAGTGGAGACCTCCCCTTAATGAATGAAGGTCTAGCAGCACTCATACCATTCAGTATCAATTATCTGCTAAAGAGTCACTGTGGGGAGTTTAATAGCCCGGGTCGCGGGTAATTAAAGGAGAGGCGAGAACTATTAACCATAACTGGAGGGCTATTACGCGTTTAAGGGGTCAGTGTTTAGTTTTTTGGTTAATGTACCGGTACTTTATTTTTGAGTTTCCTAGCTAGACCTCCAAGCTTACAAAAAATACCCCCTAAACCCTCTTTCAAGATAAATTTGTACATTTTTCGGTAGAAAAATATCCCGGCCGAAGGCCGGTTCCTTCTAAAATTACAGGGTCGCTATCGCTCGACAGGAAAAAATAGCCACCTAGATAGCACGAAAGGTCTTAATATTGACAAAGAAATGGGGCGAAAAGTCTCAAAATCGCCAAACTAACGAAACAAAAATCTTAAAATATCAAAACGATTATGCTAAACATGAGGGAGAAGCTGGTCCCCCCCCCCTTAACGAACCGATTAACCACGAATACCGTAGCTGAAGTGGCCGTGGCAATTACTGAACAAGAGAACGATTAACCCTTTCACGCATTTATGACGCAGAGGTTGCCAGATTAGCAATAAGAAATAAAAGTTCTCTCACTCTTATAATTACCTCTCCAAAATTAGTTTTCTGCCCACAGCTAACTCAAAGACAACTGGTAACAAAAGGCTTTAAAGTATCCCCAATAGGCTCAACACAGCTAACTCAAAGACAACTGCAGAGGTTGAAGTAACTAAACTAAAGGTTTCTAAATACCCATGATGGTAACAAAGGCTTTAAAGTATCCCCAATAGGCTCAACACAGCTAACTCAAAGACAACTGCAGAGGTTGAAGTAACTAAACTAAAGGTTTCTAAATACCCCTGATGGTAACAAAGGCTTTAAAGTATCCCCAATAGGCTCAACACAGCTAACTCAAAGACAACTGCAGAGGTTGAAGTAACTAAACTAAAGGTTTCTAAATACCCCTGATGGTAACAAAGGCTTTAAAGTATCCCCAAATAGGCTCAAAAATCGCGAAACATGTACAAATTTAAAAGGGGGTCTAGGGGGTGTTTTTCTAAGCTTGATGAAGGTCTAGCGAGGAATTTAAAACATAAATTAATAAATCAATATAGACCCCAAACCAAGACTAGCCCCTTAATAGATCGCTTGTTCAGTAATTGTCACGGCTACATCAACTATTCTGCGTTAATTAGTTCATTGATTGGGTTAAGGGGAGGGTTATAGTTTGTTTCCTAGACCTCCATCAAGTTTAAAATTACACCCGCCTTAAAATCTCAAAAGCAATGGGGCTAAACATGAGGGAGAAAGGGGCCAAGAAAATAATCCCTCGAGTGGATATCTCCCCTTAAACGATTGTGTTCAACTTAGGAAGGACGTCTACTCCTTAACCTTAGGCTACAGACTACATCAATTAATCCTTTTAGCTAACATATATTTTTCCTAAGCTTCATAAAATCGTCTCAATGTAGCTGCGATCAAGACGTCGCCGGTACTGAAGGGGTTAATAATGACGGTATATGCTGGTAAAGGTATATTAACCCTTTCAGTACCGGTGGCGTCCTTTTCAATTTATGCTGGCCACTAGTAAACGATTTTATTCAGCTTAAAAACAGTCTCCAGCCATGAACAGGCTTCTAACTCTCTCGTTTAACCCTTTATTACCACCACACATCCTTCTTAAACTGCACATAATCGTCTATATATCGCGGGTACAGAAGGGGTTAAGGGCGAAAGTGTATATTTATTGGTAGATTTTCTAACTTAGTATTTTTTAGTTTCCTCCCCAGACCTCTACTAATAACATAACATCCCCAAGATTCCCGTTCAAGTCAAATTTGTATATTTTTCGGTAGACAAATGTACTGTACGGTGTGTTGTTTAGTTATGATCGTGTTATTGTTTACGAACACTTGAATGATATCTACCACACACACACACACACACACACACACGGTCATTACAGTGCAGTAGGAAGTGTATTATCCCTCAAATAAATAATGGTAGTGCTGTTGAGACATTACGAGACTCTAGGTTAAGGGGAGGTTTCTAGTTTGTTTCCTACTCCTCCAGCAATCTTAAAATTTCACCCCCTTGACCCTCTTTCAAGATAAATTTGTACATTTTTCGGTAGAAAAATGTCCCGGCTGAAAGCCGGTTCCTCTTATATTACAGGCTCGCTATCGCTCGCCAGGATAAAATCGACACCTAAATAGCACGAACGGTCTTAAAATTGACAGAAATGGGTCAAAAGTTCTTAAAATCGTCAAAATAATGGGGCGAACGTCTTAAAATTACAAAAGCAATGGGGCTAAACATGAGGGAGAAAGGAGTCAAGAAAAAAATCCCTCAAGTGGAGATCTCCCCTTAACTCACAGGAGTCCAAGGCTTTATAACGTACTTCCGGCAGATAGAAGAGGCGCCAACCAACTTGACAATAATCTTGGTCAACCCCTGAAGTCCTCATAACTCAAAAGGGCCTGGAGCAATCTGGCTGTAAATATCCGCATCTATTACCTGGTGGGCTCTTCCCAAATTATAGAAATATCAGCTCGATTGCTTTTATGCGTTTTGAGTTATGAGAAGGTAGGGGTACAGATTTTTGTCAAGCTACGGTACCTATAATGCAAAAACCTGACTGGCCGATCTTCGCATGGGTGAGAGCTGCCCCTTCAAACTGAATCAGGTCTTCCTCAACACACCTGTTGGGCGCAGGGTGTCAAACGAAAGCAGAGTCCTTTCTTATTAGTCTTTAATATTACATATGTATAGCTAACATTATGGTTTATAGTTCGAATATGTCTTTAATATTACATATGTATTGCTAAAATTATGGTTTATAGTTCGAATGTGTCTTTAATATTACATATGTATTGCTAAAATTATGGTTTATAGTTCGAATGTGTCTTTAATATTACATATGTATAGCTAAAATTATGGTTTACAGTTCGAATATGTCTTTAATATTACCGGTACATATGTATAACTAAAATTATGGTTTATAGTTCGAATATGTCTTTAATATTACATATGTATAGCTAAAATTATGGTTTATAGTTCGAATATGTCTTTAATATTATGGTTTATAGTTCTAATATGTCTTTAAAATTATGGTTTATAGTTCTACGAACGAGAGGATCTTTAGCGGGGATCCTTCCAGACGAAACTCGAGGCATCAGCCCGGCCCATGACAAGTATCCGATCGACAATCTCTAACAATCTCTCTAACAATCTCTAACAATCTCTAACAATCAGTAATGTCAGCTCATGAATCTAATGGTACTTTTCTAAACAATTAAAGACAAGACTATAACATGGATTGGGATGAGGTTAAGATGATCTACTGGTCAGGCTGTTTTTATGAAAAACTTTTTGTTTAGTCTAAATAATGGTCTTTACAAAATAGAAAACATGCTTCTAAATCTGCTCCTTGGAAATAATAAAATAAATAGAGCAAGAACAATATATGATAAGAATAATAATGATAATATTACAGACACCTGTCGATGTTGGGTGCACCGTGAGAGTAAGCGCTGTAGTAGAATAAAGGGACCCCTGCCGAAGGATAAGTCAGAAATAGAGACATTTGAGTGCATAGTGTGCAAAGGTGAGCTTGTGTCCAATGATGATCCTGTGGCTGTGAATTTTGGAAATGAGTCATTGGAGCTGGTGGACAAGTTTTGTTACCTAGAAGATACCATCTCTGCCGGTGGTGGGGCCAAGGCTGCCACTGTCGCTAGAATTAGATGTGGCTGGGGGAAGTTCAGAGAACTGCTGCCAATTCTGACCATGAAAAGAATGCCTCTCCCCCTGAAGGGAAAGGTGTATGCCTCATGTGTTAGAAGTGCAATGACGTATGCCTCAGAAACATGGGCCGTTAAAGTAGAGGATATCAACAGAATGGAACGTAATGAGATGAGAATGGGTAGATGGATGTGTGGGGCCAGGCTACAGGATAGAATAACAAATGATGAGCTGAGGAGACGTTTAGGTATAAAGAGTATTAGCGAGAAGATGCGTACAAGTAGACTGGGATGGTATGGACATGTGGAGAGAATGGATGAACAAAATTGGGTGAAAAGATGCAGGTCTGTGATTGTGGAGGGAGCTGCACCAAGGGGTGGACAGAGGAAGACCTGGGATCGGACTAAACGTGCCGATCTTAAATCCAAAAACTTGACAAGTGAAGCAGCCCTAATATACTTGTAAATCTCCTCTTTGAAAATAACACAATAAAAAAAACAAGAAATATACCCGATAAAAAATACATAAACGATAATAAAATAGACAGTAGAAAACAGGCTTCTAAAACTCCTAGAAAACATGCTTCTCAAACTCCTAGAAAACATGCTTCTAAAACTCCTAGAAAACATGCTTCTAAATCTCCTAGAAAACATGCTTCTAAAACTCCTAGAAAACATGCTTCTAAAACTCCTAGAAAACATGCTTCTAAAACTCCTTGAAAACAGGCTTCTAAAACTCCTAGAAAACATGCTTCTAAAACTCCTAGAAAACATGCTTCTAAAACTCCTAGAAAACATGCTTCTAAAACTCCTAGAAAACATGCTTCTAAAACTCCTAGAAAACATGCTTCTAAAACTCCTAGAAAACATGCTTCTAAAACTCCTAGAAAACAGGCTTCTAAAACTCCTAGAAAACAGGCTTCTAAAACTCCTAGAAAACAGGCTTCTAAAACTCCTAGAAAACAGGCTTCTAAAACTCCTAGAAAACAGGCTTCTAAAACTCCTAGAAAACAGGCTTCTAAAACTCCTAGAAAACAGGCTTCTAAAACTCCTAGAAAACAGGCTTCTAAAACTCCTAGAAAACAGGCTTCTAAAACTCCTAGAAAACATGCTTCTAAAACTCCTAGAAAACAGGCTTCTAAAACTCCTAGAAAACAGGCTTCTAAAACTCCTAGAAAACAGGCTTCTAAAACTCCTAGAAAACAGGCTTCTAAAACTCCTAGAAAACAGGCTTTTAAAACTCCTAGACATTAGTAAAATATAAAGAGCACGAACCAACCCTACGTCCGTCCAGATGATCAGACTGTCAATTATAACCTTTGCATGTGGCGGTGGGTTGACCCCTGACCATCTGGGTAAGGTCAATTAACGAAGTAGGGTTAACGATGCAGGTACACGTGTGGGGGTACGCGTTATTTGTGTATTATTATTATTATTATTATTAGGCCTATATATATAATTATAACCTATTGGCCACCCCCAAGAAAAAAAAAAAAAAAAAAATATAGAGAGTAAAATCGAAAATAAACAAAAAAAAGAAAAGTGGGGATTGGGCCTGAGCATAT
>CM064556.1:14576000-14588500 GCA_032716605.1 Paralithodes platypus | reverse complement strand
TTGGTTTGTTTAGTTTGCAAGTTTTACATTTTAAATTATCACTCGCCAGGAAAAAAAAAACCTGGTCTCTGGGTCTTCTCCTGGGTGACCTGGATGTGTGTGAGTTTGTGTTTTTTATCTGTGTTTATTTTTTGTTTTATGTTGTTTTTGTGTTTTCCCTGTTCTTGCTCTGTCTTGAGTCGGCTACCCCCAAAATGGGGATTGGGCCTGAGCATATAGATAGATAGATAGATAGAGGAAAAAAAAACTATTATGGGTTTCAGAGGCCGTGTTAACCCCTTCAGACCCATATGACGCAGAGGTTGCCAGATTAGCAATAAGAAATAGAGTTCTCTCACTCTTATAATTACCTCTCCAAAATTAGTTTACAGCCCACAGCTAACTCAAAGACAACTGCAGAAGTTGAAGTAACTAAACTAAAGGTGTCTAAATACCCCTGATGGTAACAAAGGCTTTAAAGTATCCCTAATCGGCTCAAAATCGCGCCATATCTCGGAGAGGGTTAAACAGTTTTTTCGGGAATAACTGATTAACAAACAGTTGGATCAGTATGATATTTTGCCACAGCTTGTTTCACACCGTGCCCTAATTTTCATTAATACTGTACTGTGCATTACCAAAACTGGAGAATTAAGCCACTTGTCCCAGTGTCATGATGTTAAAGTCACACCTGAATGACTAGGAATCGGACAAGACTACCGTGGCATACTTGTTGAAACCACCAAACCATCCGTGTTTGATGGAGGAGCGGTTTCAACAAGTACGCCACGGTATCGACACCTAAATGGGATGAAAGGTCTCAATATTGACCAAAACAAATGAGGCGAAAGGTCTCAAAATCGCCAAACTAACGGAACGAACGTCTTAAAACCTCAAAACTAATATGCTAAACATGAGGGAGAAGGGGGTCCAGACAAAACGAGTACCGGTAGTACGGTATCCCCTTAAGGGGAGATCTCCACTTGAGGGATTTTTTTCTTGACCCCTTTCTCCCTCATGTTTAGCCCCATTGCTTTTGATATTATAAAACGTTTGCCCCATTAGTTTAGCAATTTTAAGAACTTTCACCCCATATTAAGACCTTTCATGCCATTCAGGTGTCGATTTTATCCTGGCAAGCGATAGCCAGCCTGTAATTTAAGAGGAACCGGCCTTCGGCCGGAAATTTTTTCTACCGAAAAATGTACAAATTTATCTTAAAAGGGGGTCAAGGGGGTGTAATTTTAAGCTTGATGGAGGTCTAGGGAACAAACTAAATACCTCCCCTTAACCACTGCATAAGAAAGTACACTCGTAATTCAATCATGCGCATGACCGGTATATTTCCACGTCTAAGATCACGGAGAGGAACAGAGCTTATGTGGCCGACTGTACATTCTAGCATGTATTAAATCTAAGACACTAAGATCTCTATAGGCTAACGACAATGTTTACCTACATATCTTGAGGAAGCAGACAGTAGCCCTATTATTATTATTATATTATTGTAATATAAAGACACAATATATTATTCTCGTAATAACTGGTACCAATTTACCACTTGCGAGTTTCATGCTAGGCCTATTATAAGGAAGTTGGAGCTGTAAACATCGGTAACTAACATAATTATCACTTAACCCTTTCACGCTCATATGACGCAGAGGTTGCCAGATTAACAATACAAATAGAGTTCTCTCACTCTTATAATTACCTCTCCAAAATTAGTTTTCTGTCCACAGCTAACTCAAAGACAACTGCAGAGGCTGAAGTAACTAAACTAAAGGTTTCTCAATACCCCTGATGGTAACAAAGGCCTTAAAGTATCCCTAATAGGCTCAAAATCGCGTCATGTGTCTGAGGGCTAAATTGCGGTTGTAGTGCTTATATAAATACATAAAACCCAATTTAACATACATTTTATCCATTAGAAACCTACATTATTATTGCATTTCTGTTTTATATCGATGTTTACGGCTCCAACTTCCTTACAGCCTGAAACTCGCAAGTGGGCAATTAGCCTATCAGTAAGCGTGTTCGGTACCATAGACGAGCAGGGTATCAAAGGAAAGCCGAGTCCAATATCTTTAGTACTAGTCTGTATTATTGTATACTAGCGGGCAAATCACCATCACTACTACCACCAGTCCACCACTACTACTACCATAATCACCATCATCAATCACTACTACCACAATCATCACAATACTACTACTACCATAATCACCGGCCTCTACCTCCCTGTGCCTTATTAAACGGCGACCTCGATTTCGGCCGCTAAATGACCTCCGATTTAGGATCTGACCTCATCCGTACCCCCATTTTGGGGGGCTGCGAATAACTTTCGTTCCATACACCTTTTCGATCGGAGGCCTCCTTCTGCCCCAAACGGCCATTTTTCGCATTTTTTCGCTCCCGTATACTACATAAGTTCTGCCGAAAATTTTATTAAACAAAAGTGTCTCTGATTTTCACTAAACTCGCCTAAAACCATCTCCAAAGCCTGGGCTTTCCAACGGTGCCCCACACTCCCACCTGGCACCAAAACTGTGGGAGGAGTTTAGTAACAAAGGTCGGGTAACTGATCGGGTAACTGACAAACATTGACCTTTATTTATTAAGATGTAAAGACAAAATTATGGTTTATAGATCAACGTACAGCTTTGGGAGTGATAAAATGGCCAAACATAAATATATTTCACGCTAATGTTCTTGTATTTCTTCCCATATTCATTCCAGTCCTCAAACCAAATTGTTCCGGATTGACACCTTGCCATAGAGAATATAGATAATTGAAATGCTGGGTGTGAAGGGAATTTAACCCTCCCGAAAACCAGTGGCCTGCCTGGTGTGTGTTCGAACCCTGGTTAGGGACCGTCCTCAGTAGGTTTTACCAGACTGGCGCGGTTTCGAACACTGGTCAGGGACCTCAATAGGTTTTTACCAGACTCGCGTGCTAACCCACTGTACTACCACGGACGTACAATAGGATAGCAACCTTAGTTTTCCTTGAAAGAACCGGGTGATAGTTCAGTTCAGTTGGATGGCGGAAGTATTGCCTTTATAGCGGCACTCCCTGATGTGTTCTTTTGCGGTATCGTGGTGATTCACGTGGTGGGTTTAGGCTATTAGACTTCGCCACCAACGACTATTTTACGCTATCCCAGATGTCAACTCGGGTAGTTTTGTGGTTGCGGGTACAGGGTATTACAATAATAGATGTTTCTTACTTGTTCTTGGTGGTTATTGAGGGAAGATGTTTGGATAATATTCAAGAACACTAGTGCAGCGTTATGAGAAACTATTTATTAGGGAAAATAGGCACCAATAGATTCGCCATATTTTTCTCTATATAGTCCGCATGGAGGATTTTCGTTATCAACAAATTGAAAAATACCCACTTCACAGACAAATATACCAAAAATCTAAGTCAAAGCGGGGGTGTGGGGGCGGCAGCCCCCACCTATAATACTAGGATAGGTTAGGTAAGGTTGTTAGGTTAGGCTTATGTCCTTTCAAAAGGGTATAGGCTAGTAAACACTAGGATAGCCTATACCCGGTCAGAGGTAAGAAGAAGAGTCCTGCAGTAGTCTCCTTGAATGCTACCAACTATACAGTATAGCCTAACCTTTTTCGGGTTATTTTAAACGACACTACTGCAGCGTTATGAGAAACAATTTATTAGAGAAAATAGGCACCAATAGATTCGCCATATTTTTCTCCCTAGAGTCCGCATGGAGGATTTTCGTTATCGACAAATTGAAAAAATACCCACTTAACAGACAAATACACCAAAAATCTAAGTCAAAGATGTCAAACAGCGGGTGTGGCACCCATAATACTAGGATAGGTTAGGCAAGGTTGTTAGGTTAGGCTAATGTCCTTTCAAAGGGGGTATAGTAAACACTAGGATAGTCTATACCCGGTCAGAGGCTAAGTCCTGCTGTTGTCTCCTTGCACGGTAACCTTTTTCGTACCTAGTACCGGCAGTGTAGGCCTATAATAACTGTGGATTGTTTTACAGTGTAATGAAGAAGTACCGGTACCCTATAATTATGTAAGGGGGAGGTAGCCTACTCGCTTTTTCTGGACCCCCTTCTCCCTCAAGTTTAGACCCATTAGTTTGAGATTTTAAGACGTTCGTTCACTAGGCCTAGTTTGGCGATTTTGAGACCTTTTGCTTCATTACTTTGTCAATATTAAAACCTTTCGGGTAAATCTACAGTTATACTACCCCTCCCCACCTCCCCCCTTCAAAACACGCCTTTTAGCGTGTTTTTGGATGGTTCAGCAGACGCGGAAACTGGAAAAAAACGTATTTTGATAAAGATTTATCACCAACCAGATAAGAGTTTTTCAGGTAATTTGTAGTTTATTATTGTTTATTTGATATAGCCCTACAGTGTTGTTTAATACCGAGGACCGTCGCATTTTAGTATTTTTAACATTAGCCTAACCTAACCTAACTTAACCTAACCTAACCGAAAACTAACCTGTCTAAACGGTCTAAACCCAGCTCACGTTCCCTGATTATGGGTTCGCGAAGGTTTGTAATAACTCAATGTATCTATTTCAAGTCAAATATAGGCTACATTTCCGCGCATCATCAAACCATACTAAGTCTGCTACTAATAATATTAACCCATTAGTACCAACAGAATAGCGACAAAATAGGGGTAGTATAACTGTAGATTTATCCTACTACTACTAATAATTATAATAATAGCCTAATAATAACAATAGGGCCTAATAATAATAGTTGTGTGGTAGCTCATATAGCGCCCGTATCTCCTCCTTAATAATTATAATATAATATAATACTACTAGCCTATTACAAAATATAATATTAATATAGGCTAGTCGGTTTCATTTCAGCTGATGATAAATTGAATCCTTTAACAGCTAATTTGTCAATACTTAATGTAAACATATGAATCTGCCATGTCTTTGCATCGTGCCAAGTTTTCATAATTAACATACGCCTATTTCGCTACAAAATGTACGTAATAGCCTAGTAACCAAGACAATAACATAGCAATTTAACATCAGTTGGAAAAATATAGGCTATATCTATTTTTGTTAGGTCGGTTGCAAACGTTACCAGGTGTTCATCATCATTAGCGACACATTAGGCTACGAAATGTTCAAAAATAGCCGAGTAACCAAGATGAGAGCAGACAGTTGGAAACAATACCATAACGTACTTAAGTTAGCGTAGTAGGCTATATAGTTTAGGCTAGGTTAGGTTAGGCTGTTATGTTGGGTTGGGATGGAATAGGATCCTCTCACTAAACAGTAGGCTACCATAGCGCGGTTGGGAATATGAACATGATTAGATTAATATCCAGTATTCGAGAATGGATAAGTTGTAGGCGTGTGCATAAACCTTTGGTATTATTCTATAATTGCACCTATACGAGCTAAACAAATTATTATTGTATTTAACAGGAAGGTACGGCGAGGTAAGTGATGTGGTATATGTGGCAATATGCGGAAATGGATTATAAAGGCATTCTGCCCCCCTCTTACCCCCTTACGAAAATCTAAGGTTATTCACTCCACCCCAACTGGATTTCTACCGTTTTACCCAACCAGCGGGGGTGTGGGGGCGGCAGCCCCCACCCATAATACTAGGTTAGGTTAGGTAAGGTTGTTAGGTTAGGCTAATGTCTCTCTGAAACATTGTAAATCCGTGTCACATCTAGATTGATAGACTTTTGTCAGAGGGGGGGCGGAATGCCCTTATAATCCATTTCCGCATATTGCCACCTATACCACATCACTTACCTCGTTGTACCTTCCTGTTAAATACAATAATATGTTTTTTAGCTCGTATAGGTGCAATTATAGAAATTTACCAAACCTTTACCCGTCTTAGTGGTGTAATGGTTAGTGTTGACAAATTTGTGTGTGATAACCCAGGTTCGAATCCCGGTGGAGATCACATAATTATATGCTTTCATTAATTTCATTGAAGGTGCCCGACAGTGCTTATTGTGGTAAAAATTAATCAAATATAGGCTAGATAGGCCTAGGCTATGGTAAGATAATTTGTAGCCGGGAACACTGTTTTTCAGATGCCTATTTAATAAGAAACATTCAAAACTATATTTAACCTAGCCTAACCTAATCTAGTAGGCTATATTAGTGGACTATTTAGTTAGGCCTATGTAAAATATAAAATTATATTAGCCTAGGCTAGGCCTATAACATTAGTCTACCAAATTATTGAGATAAAAGTAGCCTACAGGTCTCCCTACTACACAGGATTATAGGCTATTTATCGAGCTTATTTGATAGCCTAGACAACATGGCACCAGAACAAGGTAGCCTATGGCGCCTAGCCTATCAAGCTAAACTAAAATAGGCTAGGCCCTATAGTCTATGCTGAAAATCTAAAACCTCAAAACTAGGCTACATGACTAGGCTAATACTAGACATCAATGTAAAAGCAAGGTCATCATTAAAAGTGAATGAGGCACCCTTCAAAAATATAAGCATAGCCTATCCACTACCGGGGTACCAAGCTTGTCGAGATATCGTAAACATTCAGATATAATGTGCCTTACCTGTTGACGGAGATCAAATACGGCGAGCTGTGTGTCAGGTGAATAGTTGATTGTCGTTGAGGGAATGGAGTGTGTTGAACGGATTGTTGAATAGGCCTAGTTAACGGCGTGTCTACAACTACCTCTTGTTGACACCGCTCGCCCGTTCAACAGTTGGCCTCTTACACACAACACCCTCACTCTCCCTCTCCCTCTCTCTCTCGTGGGTCCTCGTGTCTACTGAATCACTTAGTTTACCACTTCTGGTTTCCACACACCCGGGGAGTTTTAATCCCGTGGTTCCTCCGTGGCTTGTTAGTGAATAGCAACCACCACTTTGCATTTGATGGGATGGGACAAATTCAACCCCCTCACACGCGCGCACTCCAGGCAGACGAGGCTTCCCAGTTTAAAGTTTCGTTTTTCAATAGTTCACCAAGTCCACTAAGGCGTTCATAAAGTTCTAGTTGTTGAGCGTGGATGTTAATGATCTACTAACACGCTTGGGAAGAACGGGTGAATGAGCGACTCCCTAATTTCCACGTCCACCAAGATCTAGGGTGTAACTGCAGTAGACGAGAGCACGAGTCAGAACCCCGAACTCCCGAGCCAAAACCACGCTCGCTCTCTCTCCCAACTCTCACTCCGTCTCCAGCGACCTGTGCCGGGCTACTGAGTGAGTGAGAGAGAGAGAGGCTGCCACACACTCTCGCTTACACACGCACATAAACGTACACACACACAGACATACACCAACCTCAGCACATAAGCTCCGCCCATTGCTACGCTCTACGCTCGCAACTCCCACATGTCAGCACCACCACGGGATGAACTCACTCTCTCTCTCTCTCTTTCATTGCTTTACATTCTCTTTATTCTCTCGCAAATCTCCCTAATTTCTCATTCCGTATAACATCTTCATTTCCTCTCTTTGCACACTCCAACAGCACTTCATTTCCCCCCAGACGTCTTCACTCAATTACCTCTCTCTCTCTCAATCTTCCCTAAACTATCTGTCCCACTCCTTATTTCCAAGTGTCTCCATTTAATATATCTTTCTTAATTTCCCACCATTGAGTCGCACGATCCTCAGTCGACAGGGCTCTTGCCTTGGGAACTTGGTGATTGAAACCGTTTAGTAGAGAAGTAGGGGTGCTCGCTCTCGCTCTCTCTCTCTCTCTTTCTCTCTCTCTCTCTCTTCATAATCTCCCTTATCGTCCTCCCTCACCCTTTCTCTCTCATTCCTCTCTTCCTAAATGTGCTCCCTCCCCCCCTTTCTCTCCTCTCCCTCCCTTCTTCTCCACCCTCCTTGTCAGAACTCCTCCAATAAAGTACTTAATTCTCCATCTACCCCCCCCCCCCCCACCCCCGTTATAACCTTTCCTTCCATGTTATTCTTTCGTTCCTTACTTCCCCTTATCGTTCGCTCTTCCTCTCTCTCTCTCTCCCCTTCTCCCCTCTTCTCTCTCCTCCCTTCTCCCCTATCCCCTACCTCCCCTCCTCACTCCCTGCAACGATCGATCACACACACACACACACACACTATAACACACACACACACACACACACTCACTCACTGCTAATGCTCTGACACTCTCTCCCCAACCCGCTAACACTGATGATGTGCACCCCTATATTATACCCCCCCCCCCACCTCTCTCTCTCTCTCTTCAACACTGAGACTCTGAGAGAGCATTCATCTTTGCTATTCCTGTCTTCCACTTTCCCTTACTCTTGGGGTTGCTATCTCTACTAGGATTGAAGTCCTGGCCACCTCGCAGGGATCGTAAGATATGTGTGGCCAGTGTATCTATGAAAATGTAAGTAAATCTCTCTCTCTCTCTCTTACACACACACACACACACACACACACATGAATAATACCTTATGGATTATCATAATTGGTAATTATCAAGTCATGTGATCTAGATAAGATAGCCAATTATGTATCTAACTAAACTCTCTCTTAATATATACCCTGGATTAATGTACTGTATATCAATCGGGTTGTGACGTCCAGAAATCAGCTGTTTATTTGTCTCTTTACTGCATATTAAGATAATAAATATAATCTCTCTCTCTCTCTCACTTTCACTCACTCTCACTCTCTCTCTCTCTCTCATACACACATACTCTCACTCTCTCTCTCATACACACATACACATACTCTCACTCTCTCTCATACACACATACACATACTCTCACTCTCTCTCTCTCATACATTTAATTTTATTTCAGATACAAACTATTATCATAGATATCACACTTCTGAATGATAAAAAGAGGAAACCTCATCGTTAACATTAACACATTTTGCTACAGACTCTTAACCCTCTCAGTTCAATGCTGGTGCCCTTATTACCAAAAAGACATAAACAAGCTAGAACGAGTTCAACGTAGAGTTACCAAAATGATACCTAGCCTAAAGAACAAACCATACGAAGAGCGTCTTAGAGAATTAAATCTATTTCCTTTAACCCAGCGCAGATTAAGAGGTGACTTAATTCAAGTGTTCAAAATCATCAAAGGCATCGACAATATGAACTGTAGTAAGTACTTCACTATCGACCAATCTAATTACACGCGGGGAAACGGTTGCAAAATTATTGGTAAATCTTTTAACTCATACGAATCTAAGAATTTCTTCTTCAATCGAGTTGTCAACTTGTGGAATGGGCTTCCCCGAGACGTTATAGACTGCAGCACCGTTGATTCATTTAAACTCCGCCTAGACAAATATCTCGCATCAAACCCGCGACTGACTGCGTTTGTAAATGAATAACTTTATTTTATCCTCCCCTCAGTTACTAACCCATATGTCCCCTACTAACTTCCTAGTCATGCCACGGACATTAGTTCCAGGGCAGTAGTTCCCTTTCCAATGTTCCCTTACCCAATGTTCCCTTACCCACTCTAAACCACTGTTTGGACACTTGATCCTCAGTGTTTTGGAGGACAAGCAGCCTAGAAGGGTCACTAGATCTGTTGTTGCTTGATTTCCTTTGTACTCCTTTATACATACATACACTCACTCTCACTCTCTCTCTCTCTCCTATAGATCCCCCTTCGAGGTCAGCTTTGAAATGTTTAGGTAGAAAAATGTCTTAGGCGAAAGTCTGTTCCTACAAAATTACAGGTTCGCTACCACTCGCCAGGAAAATAATCAACACCTAAATGGCACAAAAGGCCTTGATATTTAAAACAATCATGGGACGAAAGCTTTAAAAATAGACAAACTAATGGGGCTAACGTCTTAAAATTTCAAAACTAATGGGACTATAAAGATGAAGGAGAAGTGGGTCCAGAAACCCCCCCCCCCCCCCCTCAGTCGGTTCCTCCTAATTTGCAGGTTCGCTATCGCTCGCCATATATCGACACCTAAATGGCACAAAAGGTCTTAGAATTAACAAAGAAATGGGGTGAAAGGTCTTAAAATCGCCAAACTAATGGGGAAAACGTCCTACAATCTTAAAACAAATTGGGCTAAACATGAGAGAGAAGGGGGTAAAACAAAAAAGTAAACAAGACTGAGAAAGGCTTGACTATAATATAGAGGCCTTATTGAGAGGCTTTATGATACTATCTTGACTAAGGAGATCAAACCCATATGGAGAGGGTGGGGGGGGGGATGTATGATAGAGAGGTAGGGGGGGGGGGGGGGGAGGTAGGGAGGGATAAATTAAGGGAAGGAGAAAGAAAAGAACAGCGAGGGTGGGGGGGGGGGGGGAGGAGAGATATAATAATAATAATAAAGTTTATTTCCACCGACAGTGGTTATTCTTCTTACATAGTATTTACAAATATATATATATATACAGTTGGGGTTTAGTGTTTTCAAAGTAGATACAAGATAGAAACTAATACATAATTTAGTGTGACATACAGTAGACAATTTTACCATTCATAGGGGGGGGGGGGGAGAGAGGGAGGGAGGGAAGGAGGTAGGAAGAGAGCAAGGAGGATGTGTGGGGTAAGAACGGGGAGGGAGTGTGGGGTAGGAACGGGGAAGTGAGGGAGGAAGTGTGGGGGAGGGAGGGAGGACAAGAGTAGGATGTGAGGGAGGGAAAAAGCAAGGAGTATGAGGGAGGGAGGGAGGGAGAAAGCAAGGAGGGAGTATGAGGGAGGGAGGAAGGAAGAGATCAGGGAGGGAGGGTGGGATAGAAAACGGGTGCTCTCTGCTGTGATTTACCAACCACCGTTTTCGTTGAATACATTAAGTTAATGGGCCCCCGTGTCTGCCATCTTAAGATCTTACCCACCCTAACCCCTTCTCTCTCTCTCTCTCTCCCCTTCCCTTCCTTCCTTAATATCTTACTCTTACTCGTTCTCTCTCTCTCTCTCTCTCTATCTCTCTCTCTCTCACACAAGATCTATACCTCATACCCTCCCTTAATTAGTTGTCCTGTTCCCCCCTCCCCCCACTTCTCAATCCCTCCCCCCTCTCCCCATTCCCTCCCTCCCTCCCTTCTCTTCCCTTATATTTTTCCTCCGTCTCTCCCCCTTTCTCCATCCTCCCCCCCCTCCCCCTCCCCACCACTCTCCCGTCCCTCGTTCATTCTTTCTTCCTCCCTCCCTCCCCCTACTTCCTTCCGCCAAACGATGTCTGCCTTCCTTCATCTTCACTAACCCTTTGAGTACCAGCGACGTGTCTTGTCATTTTCTCTAGTAGCTAAATTTAGACGATATTTTGCAGCTTGAGAAGGATCTGTGGCAGTTAAAAGGGTTGGTTGAGATAGTTTGAAGCCTTATTATTGTTCGTGGTCCTTCCTAAGCTGAATAAAATCGTCTAATCATTGCCAGGATAGGAGGAAGACACCGGTGCTGAACGGGTTAACCCTTTCAAGATTCGATGACACATATCTCTGCTGTTCATAGCCGGAATAAAAGACAAATGCTTCTTCCTCATCCTCGCTGTTCACAGGTCAGGCCAGGTGAAGGTATTGAGGGACAAACCTTTACAACGGCACCTCGTAGCTACTTTCTACTGTTCCTATTGTCTGAAGATTGTAGAGAGGGGAGAAGGAGTGTTGGAGAGAGAGTAAGCCGTTGGAGTGGCTTTGTTATGTGTGTTATTAGTCTGTATACGTCGTCACACGAGTCACCTCATAAAACTATGCACTTATATACCCACGTTGATCACCACTCACTCTCTCTCACACACACACACACACACTCTCTCTCTCTCTCTCTCTCTAATAAAGCTAACAAAGCATTGGGATATATCAAAATAAATTGTACGTATAAAAACGAAAATATTATTTTGCCGTTATTCAAAATCATTGTTAGACCCCATCTTGAATATGTCGTTCAGTTCTGGTCCCCGTATCTCAAGAAAGACATTACAAAACTCGAATGTGTGCAGCGTAGAGCAACTAAACGAATTCCCTCTCTAAAAAACAAGCTATATTATGAAAGATTAATGAAATTACATTTGTTCTCGCTAAAGAAAAGGAGGTTGCGAGGCCAACTTATCGAGTGTTTTAAGATACTTAAAGGATTTGAAAGAGTAGATATCAGTGCACTATTCACGATAAATAACAGTGCTGCAACCCGAGGTAATGGAATTAAATGAATTAGAACACAGAAGTGGAATAGATTGCCAAGGGAGGTGGTCGACAGTAATTCAATTGATACGTTTAAGAAAACAAATGGACGATCATCTGATGAAGATTGAATTAATATAAATTAATCAGTAGGCATGTGTAATATCCCTTTCGAACTAATGTCTTTCTATACTCTATAAAAACTTCCCTTGTGGACATTTCTTAACCCATAAGGCTTTATAGCTGGAGGGAGCAGAGGGTGGGGAGAGAGCTGTCTTATTTTTATACTATAAACTGTCCCTGTCTAGTAGTATTAAGGCCGGACCACCTAGTAGGGACCGCAAGATCTGTGTGGTCTGAATATCTGTGTAACTCTGTGTAATGTGAATATCTGTGTAACTCTGTGTAATGTGAATATATGTGTAACTCTGTG
>CM064556.1:14483500-14573500 GCA_032716605.1 Paralithodes platypus | reverse complement strand
GTACAGGTGAGTAGTGTTGCCAATTTAGCTACTTTGAGATTGTACAGGTGAGTAGTGTTGCCAATTTAGCTACTTTGAGATTGTACAGGTGAGTAGTGTTGCCAATTTAGCTACTTTGAGATTGTACAGGTGAGTAGTGTTGCCAATTTAGCTACTTTGAGATTGTACAGGTGAGTAGTGTTGCCAATTTAGCTACTTTGAGATTGTACAGGTGAGTAGTGTTGCCAATTTAGCTACTTTGAGATTGTACAGGTGAGTAGTGTTGCCAATTTAGCTACTTTCCCGCTAGATCTAGAGGTATTTACTTCGAAGCGATTTTCGGCATTTATTAACTACCTAGCGAACCTGAATTTGATAACCCTGCAGGTGAGGGTCAGGTGAGGATGATAGACCCTCGTCTATGTTGCTTATGTAAACTAGGAAGAGAACTGGCCCTAGTACCGAACCCTGGAGAGAGGGGAGGGGGGAGAACGTGTGTGTGCGTGAGAGAGAGAGAGAGTGAGAGTCTTGGCTATCAACAGTTCATTAATTCTCTCCCTTGTGAACCTCCAGACACGAGATAGATAGAGTGTGTGTGCGTGAGTGAGTGTGTGTCAGAGAGAGTGAGTGTGTGTGTGAGTGAGAGAGAACGTGTGTGTGTGAGAGAGAGTGTGTGTGTGAGAGAGAGGGGGAGGGAGGAGGGGATAGGCGGTAATAGAGTAGACCTGAGACTTGGCTATCAACAGTTCATTAATTTTCTCCCTTGTTAACCTCCAGACATAAGAGAGAGAGAGAGAGAGAGAGTGTGTGTGAGAGAGAGTGAGTGTGTGTGTCTGAGAGAGAGAGTGAGTGAGTGAGTGTGTGTGAGAGAGAGAGTGTGTGTATGTGAGAGTGTGTGTGTGTGTGAGAGAGTGTGTGTGTGTGTGAGTGAGTGAGAGAGAGCGTGTGCGTGAGAGAAAGGTAGGGGGGGGGGGGGGAAAGAGGCATGAGTCTTGGCTATCAACAGTTCATTAAATCCTTCACTATAGTTACCCTCCAGACATCCTCCTCCCCCATCTCTCTCTCTCTCTCTCCCTCTCTCTCTCTCTCTCTTATTATTTACTATTTGTGTTCACCCTGGCGTTACTTTGCCCTGTTTCAAATAGGTAGTCCAGAAATCGTGAACCCTGATCTCTGTAACTCAAAAAGGACTTGAGCAAATGGGCTCTAAATTTCCACACATATTCACTGGCTGACCCTTCCCAAATGGTATACATATTAACTCGATTACTCTAGTCGTTTGTGAGTTATGGAGGGTAATGATCAAGCGTTTGGTATTACTTATTTGGAACGGAGTAAGTTAGCAAAGTCCCCCGTGCACCGTAGAAATTGTGCGGCGTAATGGAACAGAAAACGGTCCATGCAAAGTTTTTTTTTTTTTTTTCCAAGACGCCGTAATTTTCAAGAATCAGTGGCCATTAACATAAGTGTTTGTCACGAATCGCTAGGTCAAGTTGCCCAGGCTTGACATCTACCAATAACGTTTTGACAGTGCAGGCTCGATCCGCCGACTCTTTGATCAGCCGTCGACGCTCTACTGACTATGCCACGGCTCACGTATCGTATCCTGCAATCGTATATTACAGTATGTGTGCGAGTTAGGACAGTCGGCCAAATAAGTGATGTCGCGGCACCAAGTATATTTCGATCAATAATTGGTATCAGCGCTATCTAAGGTTTAATTCATCCTTTCGAGTGAGATATACAAACATGTTCCTATCTTTACACACCCTATTCAACATCTGACAGACATTAATACAGCACACAGCGAGCAAAACGTAATGGCAGCGGAGACATGATTTATTGGGCTAATCGTACAATACAATGCATATAAACGAGATCCCACCCCCCTCACACCCCGCGCAATATGCCTCCTCCTCCTCCTTCCCTCCCCACTATCCCTCCTCATCCCCCTTCATCACCACTTGAAGCCGAGCGTGTTTTTGCCGGAGCCGACTGAATGGCCAACTTCCCAAGTGGCTTGAGTGGTTTTCAAGCTGGTTTGGTGCACTTGATCCGGACTTGACGTTGAGGCCAGAAGGAATGGTTAACGAGTGCCTTAATCTGTAATCAAGCGAGCCTTTTTTCCGCATTTTGTTGTTTTTATAGTTTTTCTTATTTTGGTAGTTTCCTTTAAAATCGTAGCACACGCACTTTGGTTAATTGGCAATCCTTTTCTTCTAATTTCCCGATTAATCTGTAATTATCATGCCGGATTTTACCACTTCCGACGCCCCAAGATGCCTTGCAGCTATCACCGTGACACTTGAAGCAGCTAAACAAATGTCCCCACCGAACACGTTTTCTCTGCCCAACCAACCCCAAAGAAAACGCCACTGGCATTTTGTTCCTGACCTACTGCCCATTATACATATCTTTTTGCCCAAGATCTCACCTTTACCTGTCAGTTCAGAACCGAAGGGACTTAAGGTACAGGAGGAACAAAGAACCACTACAGACCTTCTTGCCTGGACCTCCACGACCAGGATACAGGTACGGTTGGAGCGATTGTGTAGCTCACCTAACCGGAACGCTCTCTCGTTTATTCCCCCTAACGATGAAAGGGGATCTAGACCTTCTGATCCTCCACCTGTACACTCGCATAGACCCCCTAGCGAAGCACCAGGTAAAGCGCCTAGCCCTCCTGAAGCTCCCCCAGCATACTCGTTCATAACACCTGGACCTGCCGAGGCATTGGATAGTTTAACTACCAGTACAATGTCCAATTATCTTGGGGTCTGACCAGCATACTCGCATATACCACTTGGACCTGGCAAGGCACCAGAACATTTATCGTCTGGTAAAGTACCTCGCTTGTTCATAATACCTATGGCAGCTGACCTGAAAAAGAAGAAGACGAAGGCGCCGCGCCTCGACTATGACAAGAGGCGTAGATTTCCTAGTATGCCTGTGAAGAAGACAACCCCTGATTTACCCTTACCTATGATCCCAGGGAAACATATCAAACTCTAAGGAGTAAAGGTACATAAGTAGGTTCTTGCCCCGTACATGGGCACAGTGCATCCATTTATCGAGTACTGTTCGCATGTGTGGGCAGGTTCCACCCATACCGCACTTCTCGAAAGGGTAGTCAAAAGCATTTTGTCTTATTAACTCTCTTCCTCTTTACTAACAAGATTGGAAGCCAAAGCGTCACATTTTTCCCTTGCCCCTCAACTTTCTCTTCATAATTGCTGAGGGGCACATGGCCCTGGGTGGGGCTTTGGTTTCCCGGGCGTTTCCGCACCCTCCTCAGCTCCCCGCCATGGAGTGGCTTCGGTCACCCAGGCTTTATTGTGGTCGGCAGGGAGGGTTCTGTGGGGGCGCTCGGTTATGGCCTTGGCCATGCTCGGGGCCTTGGGGCTGTTCGGCCAGGCAGCTTGGGGAACAACAACAACAACAACAACTAACACCTCTCTCACTTTTCTATTGTTAAAACAATAATAAGTGTTCTTCAGAGCTTGCACAGTGTACACCTCTTCCCTAACGGGAGAGTGAGGGGCACCTGCCTTTTAACACACTCCCACCCTTATTTTGTCCAACTCTCTAAGCCAAGAGTAAACCGATTTTACCAGTCTTTCTTCGACTCAACAAGTAAGCTTTGGATCTCTCTCCCTCAATCTGTCTTTCCCTCATCCTATGACTTAAACTGCTCCAAGATCCGTGTGTCCAAACATTTTGACTCTAAACATACCTTGAAATTGGCTCTCTATCACTCTTTCAACTTTGGGGGAGACACTTGTACAGACAGCTTTGCCTTTTTGTCTCCTTCATACACATAAAACAACATTACCCTTTAGATTCAGTAAACTCTCAGACACAGATCACGGCTTCGGACCCCGCCCACGAACACTATCAACTTCCCGAGCCATTGACAACCCTCACCCAATTAATGTGAGATCAAACTTTAATTTCGCGGCCAAGCAAGAAACTCACCACACTGGGAGAGGGGTAAATCAATGGGGAGAGAGAGAGAGAGAGAGAGAGAGAGAGAGAGAGAGAGAGAGAGAGAGTGAGTGTGAGTGTGAGTGTGTGAGTGTGTGAGTGAGTGAGTGAGTGAGTGAGTTATTGATTGTGAGACTATATGTCGAACACAAAATGCGGTAGACAGATTCATGCTATCAAACCTATTATATACATGATGAGTCTCTCTGTCTGAAGGGACTGGAGATCTCGAAAAGAGGCTCCAGTCCTGATGCTATTCTTGACTTATAATGCGCTGGGTTTAATATCCCAGAACATTTGGTCGATAGTCTCTGAAGTCATATATTAACTAACTCTAACTCTCTCTCTCTCTCTCCTACACTCTCTCTCTCATTCACTCACTCACCCTCAATCTCTCTGTCTGTCTGTCTCTCTCTCTCTCTCTCACTCACTCTCTTTCTCTCGCTCTATTTCTCTCTCTATCTCCTACACTCTCACTCACTCTCTCATTCACTCACTCACCCTCAATCTCTCTGTCTGTCTGTCTGTCTCTCTCTCACACTCACTCTCTCTCTCGCTCTATCTCCTACACTCTCACTCACTCTCTCTCATTCACTCACTCACTCAATCTCTCTCTCTCTCTCTCTCTCTCTCACTCACTCTCTCTCTCGCTCTATTTCTCTCTCTATCTCCTACACTCTCACTCACTCTCTCTTATTCACTCACTCACCCTCAATCTCTCTGTCTGTCTGTCTGTCTCTCTCTCACACTCACTCTCTCTCTCGCTCTATCTCCTACACTCTCACTCACTCTCTCTCATTCACTCACTCACCCTCAATCTCTCTGTCTGTCTGTCTCTCTCTCACTCACTCTCACTCTCTCTCTCGCTCTATTTCTCTCTCTATCTCCTACACTCTCACTCACTCACCCTCAATCTCTCTGTCTGTCTGTCTGTCTCTCTCTCACACTCACTCTCTCTCTCGCTCTATCTCCTACACTCTCACTCACTCTCTCTCATTCACTCACTCACCCTCAATCTCTGTCTGTCTGTCTCTTTCTCACTCACTCTCTCTCTCGCTCTATTTCTCTCTCTATCTCCTACACTCTCATTCACTCACTCACCCTCAATCTCTCTGTCTGTCTCTCTCTCACACTCACTCACTCTCACTCTCTCTCTCCTACACTCTCACTCACACTCTCTCTCTCTCAACAAAACCCACCATTGTCCTCCCGTTATTGTCAAACAGAGTACCGACAATTACCTGTGACTTTTTACCCCTTTCTTTATTATTATCATCATCATCATCATCCCAGGTAGATGGATCAGGTTGTACAGTCGCAATCAAAAATCCGGGGCCAACCTAGAGGATAATAGGTACGGTTATTAGCCCTATTTGAATGGTTTAATCTTGAGAGAGAGAGAGTGAGAGTGAGACTGAAAGGGTGAGAGAGAGAGAGAGTGAGAGTGAGTGAGTGAGCGAGAGTGTGTGTGTGTCTAAGAGAAAGAGAGTGTGAGAGAGAGAGAGAGAGTGAGTGAGTTGTGAAGCCTCTGGGGTATAATAGAACAGTGGATTGTCTGGCTTGGGTTCAATACAGACTCAAATGGGTGTGCGGGTATTATGGCGCATGACAGTACACGCAAAGACATAAGTTGGGGCCAAACTAATGAAGCGAACGTCTTAAAATCTCAAAACTAATGAGGCCAAACCTGAGGGAGAAGGGGTCCAGCAATAACGCACCCATAACAAACGAGTTACCCTTCGAACATTACCACAACAAAAAACGCTCGTGTGATTTAAGGGGCTGTTTATTTTCTGGACACCCTTCTCCCTCATGTTTAACCCCATTAAGAAGAAGAAGAAGAAGAAGAAGAAGAAGAAGCGTGTCATTGTATAATATTAATAGGGTTGATCCGTTTGTTTGTGCGAGCCCCCAGAAGCCTCAATAATGCCGGGTCTCATTATCGAGAGTTTGGTACGGGTCGTGCTACCGTACGGCTTATTATTAGGCCTGTGGTGCCTTCCTGGGGGTTTACCTATAAGGAGTTGTGTTGTCAGGTGCTCTACAGAGAGAATGGGATTACATACACACCTACAACACACACACACACAGACAGGTTAGGTTAAATTAGGTTTGCCTATGTTAGATCAAGTTAGCCTAGGTTAGATCAAGTTAGCTTAGGTTACATCAGGTTAGTATAGGTTAGATTAACTTAGCCTAGGTTAGATCAAGTTAGCTTAGGTTAGATCAAGTTAGCCTAGGTTAGATCAAGTTAGCTTAGGTCACAACAAGTTAGCCTAGGTTAGATCAAATTAGCTTAGGTTAGATCAAGTTAGCCTAGGTTAGATCAAGTTAGCTTAGGTTAGATCAAGTTAGCCTAGGTTAGATCAAGTTAGCTTAGGTTAGATCACGTTAGTTTAGGCTAAATTAGGTTATTTTAGGTTAGATTAGGTTTGGTTTGGTTGGGTCTAGTTAGGCTAGACTAGGTTGAGTCCAGTCCAATTGAGTAGAGTTAGGGTAGGTTGTGGCCGTTTTGGAGAGTGATCGTTTGGGGTGTGGCCATTTTTAGAGTGTGGCCATTTTTAGTGTGGCTGCTTTGAATTGTGGCCGTCTCGGAGTGCGGCCGTTTATACATTATATGGGTCTACTTTGCTCCCCCACCACCGCCGCCCTTTCCACCCTCAATTAACCATCATTATACTGAGGCTTTGGCACCGCGCCCACACCACCCTAAAGAGAGTGAGAGACAGAGAGAGTTACAAGGAATATCCAGTATCTCACAATCCTTGCGGCCCATTCCAGGTAGGTACCTTGGTGAAATAGGAGACGTTGTATTTCGGAGGTGGACGCGTGTGTTATAATTATTTGTTTAATAACTCCCCCCCCCCCCCCCCTCTCCCTTCAGGGTTAATCCCTTCGGCACCATGACGTCATTTTAACTTTAAATCTGGCTAACAATACACGATTTTATGCAGTTTCAGAAGAACCTATGCTATTCGGAGGGTTATTGGAGATCGGTTTTACCCCTTTGAGCCCTAGAGGTACGGTAGATCATAAACTAAAGAAGATCGTCTAATGGTAACCATAATATGATGGAAATTACGGCATGATACTGAAGGGGTTAATATCCCTGGAGAGTTGGTAGCCAATAAAGTCCCATTTTAGTTAGGTAAACAAAATTAAATATAAAATAGCTGGATGGCAGATGACCTTTGTAAGCGTTGGGGGGGGGGGGGGGGCAGGAGGGTTGAGGCGGGGGGGGGTTGTTAGGGAGCGCCGCCCCATATAAGGCTGCTGCTAATGAGGATATCTGACCCCCCAGGAATGATTTGATTAACCCGCGCCCCCCTCCCCCCTTCACTAACCCACCCAACACCCCTTCACCCGCCCCCTACCCTCCCTTCATCCACCCCAACCCCCTTTCACCCGCCCACCAACCTCCCTTCATCCACCCCAACCGCCTTTCACCCACCCCAACCCCTATTCACCCATCCCCCCACCTCCCTTCAACCCTTCACTCGCCCTCCAACACCCTCTTGCCCCCCCCCAACCCTCTTCACCCCCTTCAACCCGCCCCCAACCCCCCACCCCCTCTCCCCTCACATGTACACAGTGTTCTCCCAGTTGTCTGTTTAATTGGGAACACATAACTATAATAATCGAGCTAATATGTCTACCGTTTGAGAAGAGTCAGCCAGGGAATAGGTGTGGGAATCTACAGCCCATTTCCTCTAGCCCTTTTTGAGTTCCAGAGGAAAAGGTTATTACACGTTATACTTAGGAATATATACAGTATATATATATATAGAAACATTAAGTACATGTCTGGCCTATTTATAATGAATAGACTATAGTTTGCACACAAGAACAAAATAAATAAATAAATAAATAAAATTAAATAAAGTCTACGTAATCTTAGCGCCAGGTTATGTTAGCTTGTCCATCAGGATCGACACAGATTTACATAGCTATACTGACAGACTTTACGATCCGAGCGAGGTGGTCAAGGCTCAGTTCTAATGGGCAGATAGTAGAACCCCACACAAAGAATAGTGGAAGAAGACGAAGAAGAAGGAGAGAGAGAGAGAGAGAGAGAGGAAGAGACAGACAGACAGAGAGAGAGAGAGAGAATATGAACGAAGCCAGAGGAGGAAGAGGGGAGAGAGAGAGAAAAGGGAGAGAGGGAGGAGAGGAGATAAGACGAAGGGAGGGAGAGAGGGGAAAGAGGGAGAGAGAAGGGAAGAGGGAGGAAAGAGGATATTGAATGAGGGGAACCAGAGAGAGAGAGAGAGAGAGAGAGAGAGAGAGGGCAATGGAAGTTTAAAAAGCGAGCCATGAAAACTGTGAAAATGCCAGTCCTCAAAATTGTTAACTCCAAAATTACAATGATCTGAGTATAACATCTCTAGCACCCCAAAATATAGACTAAACCCTCCCCCCATATATATATATATAAAAATTAATTATTCTTATTATTAGTTAGCTTTCTCCCTAGACTTCCATCAAGCTTAATATAATATCCCAAGACCCTTCTGTGTATAAATATTGTACATTTTTCTGTAGAAAACTTTCCCAGCCGAAGGTCAGTTCCTCGTAAATTGCAGACTCGCTTTTGCTCGCCAGAAAAAATCGACACCTAAATTAAAGGATATTAATATTGACACAGAAATGGGGCGAAAGGTCTTAAAATCGCCAAACTAATAGGGCGAACTTTACAAAATCTCTAATCTTACGGGGTTAAACACGAGGGAGTAGGGGGTTCAGAGACCCCCCCCCCCCCCTGAAGGCTGGTCGCTATAACAGGCAGATCAAGGGGGGGGGGGGGGGGGGGGGAGGGGGGGGAGGGCGGTTTTTGCGGCGGTAGCTTCCAATTAAGAGGGGGAGGGGGAGGGGGGAAGGGGGGAGGGGGAGGGGGGGAGGGAAGACGCGCGGGTTCTCCTGTGTCGTCGAGTATGCTAATGTGGGAGACGCACCTGAGCCGCTCCGTGCAGGTAATTGGCACGGGGGAAGGGGCTTGGGATTCCCGTCCAGTTGGGGTGTTTTGTGTTGTCTAAGTTGGCACGGGAGGCTTGGTGTTCCTGTCCAGTTGAAGCAGTTTGTGTAGCCTAAATTGGGCCCATTTGGTAACTGGAATAAGAGGCTTGGTATTCCCGTCCAGTTGAGGCAGTTTGTATAGCCTAAATTGGGCCTATTTGGTAACTGGAATAAGAGGCTTGGTATTCCCGTCCAGTTGAGGCAGTTTGTGTAGCCTAAATTGGGCCTATTTGGTAACTGGAATAAGAGGCTTGGTATTCCCGTCCAGTTGAGGCAGTTTGTATAATCTAAATTGGCACGGGAGGCTTCGTGTTCCCTTCCAGTTGAGGCGGTTTCTATAGTTTAAATTGGCACGGGATGTTTTGTCTCCGTCCAAAAGAGGCGGTTTGTTCGTCAATTTTTACAGGCAATTGTAGTCTGTCCGCTTCAAAATTAAAGTTTCATATAAACTAAACTACTTAACATAATCTACCTTTAATCTAGTTTCAAATTCCAATGTGAAAGAGCCTCAAATAGTACGAGGAAAAAAAATTGCTCATCGAAAATTGTCGAAAATTGCGTTCGTGTGACACCCCCTTCAGAGAAAGTTATGTCTGTTGTTGTTGTTGTTTTAGTTCCCCAGACTGTCTACCCGAGCAGTCCGGGTTGACCGAAGCCGCGCCAGATGCTCGGACCCTTGAAGGAGCCAGGGTGAAATGAAATACGTCTCTGAGAGGGCCGCGGGGGGAGGACATCATCAGCCAACGGGCTTGCACCCCCGGGTCAATGCCCCCATCGTCCGCAGCCCCCCTTGCAATGCCACCCAATCGGATCATCTTGCCAGCTTATAGAAGGAAAAGAGACAGACAAAAACGGCTAAGGTAGGGTAGAGGATGCCAAACCTCACTCTGGATAAGACCAGCCCTCGCCCATACGATGTCTGTTCTGATAGTCGGTGGGCTAGATTCCCAAACCACACACAGCGGTACCATTCAAGAAGTTAAACTTTCAGCATAATCTTACGTTAAGGGGAGGTTTTTAGTTTGTTTCCTACTCCTCCAGCAATCTTAAAATTTCACCCCTTGACCCTCTTTCAAGATAAATTTGTACATTTTTCGGTAGAAAAATTTCCCGGCCGAAGGCCGATCACTCTTAAATTACAGGCTCGCTATCGCTCGCCTGGATAAAATTGACACCTAAATGGCACGAAAGGTCTTAAAATTGACAGAATGGGGCGGAAATTCTTAAAAATCACCAAACTAATGGGGCAAACGTCTTAAAATCTCAAAAGCAACGGGGCTAGACATGAGGGAGAAAGGGGTCAAGAAAAAAGTCCCTCAAGTGGGAATCTCCCCTTAAGGAGATAGTGGCTGTGTTTTGGGCCTATTTATTCAGTTATTCATATCATTTGTTTTTCCTCCCTAGACCTCCATCAAGCTTAAAAAAAAAAAAACACAAAAAAAAAATCCCCTTATCATGGTAAATTGGCCGAAGGCTGATTACTCTTAATATTACATGCTCGTTAGCGCTCGCCAGGAAACAATCGACACCTAAATGGCACGAAAGGTCTTAAAATTGACAACGAAATGGGGCGAAAGGTGTTAAAATCGTCAAACTAATGGGCCGAATGCCTTAAAATCTCAAAACTAATTGGGCTGAACACGAGGGAGAAAGGGGTACAGAAAAGCGGCCCATCTCCCCTTAACAGATAGTAACCACTTCAGGACGGGTGATGCCATATACTCTGGCTACTACTAGACGATTTTATGCAGCTTAACCCCTTCAGACTCATATGACGCAGAGGTTGCCAGATTAGCAATAAGAAATAGAGTTCTCTCACTCTTATAATTACCTCTCCAAAATTAGTTTTCTGCCCACAGCTAACTCAAAGACAACTGCAGAGGTTGAAGTAACTAAACTAAAGGTTTCTAAATACCCCTGATGGTAACAAAGGCTTTAAAGTATCCCTAATAGGCTCAACACAGCTAACTCAAGACAACTGCAGAGGTTGAAGTAACTAAACTAAAGGTTTCTAAATACCCCTGATGGTAACAAAGGCTTTAAAGTATCCCTAATAGGCTCAACACAGCTAACTCAAAGACAACTGCAGAGGTTGAAGTAACTAAACTAAAGGTTTCTAAATACCCCTGATGGTAACAAAGGCTTTAAAGTATCCCCAATAGGCTCAACACAGCTAACTCAAAGACAACTGCAGAGGTTGAAGTAACTAAACTAAAGGTTTCTAAATACCCCTGATGGTAACAAAGGCTTTAAAGTATCCCCAATAGGCTCAACACAGCTAACTCATAGACAACTGCAGAGGTTGAAGTAACTAAACTAAAGGTTTCTAAATACCCCTGATGGTAACAAAGGCTTTATAGTATCCCTAATCGGCTCAAAATCGCGTCATATGTCGGAGTGGGTTAAGAAGGACGTTTAGTTAGCGCATACCTCTGCTTACACTGGCAGAGATATGCGCTCTGCAGATCGCCTCCTTAACCCTTTCAATACCAGTGCCGTCCTTTTAACTTTATGCTGGTTTCTGTTAGACGAATATATTCAGCTTAAAAATGGCCTCTAGCAATCAACAGGCTTTGAACTATCATAAGTAACCCTCTTTACTACCACAGATCCTTCCTAAGCTGCACAAAATCGTCTAAATATAGCTAGAATAAAATAATAAAACCGTTGCCGGTACAGAATGGGATATACTGTATACTGGTAGTTAAAACCCCGCTGTGGTGGGACGGGTATTTACCTGACCCATCAATTATGAGGACATTTGTGATGCACTGATAAAAATAAACTTAGACAAATTAGACTGAATGCATATAAACACCATATGAGGAGGAGCATTTTATTGACGTTTCGCATAGAGCTTCATCAGTGTATGCCATTGGCCTGATGAAGCTCTATGCGAAATGGCACCTGTCTCTCTATATGGGGGTGAGGGTAGAGGTGAAGCTGTGTGTGTGTGTGTGTGTGTGTGTGTGTGTGTGTGTGTGTGTGTGCGCGTGACGTTATAGACTGCAGCACCGTTGATTCATTTAAACTCCGCCTAGACAAATATCTGTATTGCGTGAAATACATGTTAAGTGTTTATGTATCGTTGGAATGGCTGTGGATGTGTGTGTAGTCTTTATTTTAGCCAATTGGCGACATCTGGAAACGAAGGCTTCGGGTTAATCTGTACGGTACCAGTCTCACCCGAAGGCTTAGGTTGACCAGTAGTGTGTGTGTGTGTGTGTGTGTGTGTGTGTGTGTGTGTGTGTGTGTGTGGGGCCGGAGAGTTAAAATACACCTGGGTTTGGATAGTACATTGATTCATGGACTTCCACAGGACATTTCTAAGCTGTGCAAGATCGGTTGGTGCTTTCTTAAGATGAAATAAACCCCAGAACACTCATTGGATATGTTAATGATCGCTTTTAACCTATTATGTACCGGTGACATCCTTTTCATTACACTCTGGTAACTATTAGACGATATTATTCAGCTTGCGAAGTACGTCTACCCAATAAAAGGACCAATTACTCAAACAATTCATCCTCAAAATATAGACACTGATCATTGTTTTCCTTCCACACAGGTGAGAGCCCCGCGTTGCTAAGTCGGTTTTATACAAGGGTATATTGTAGCAACTCTTAATCTGCACCTTTATTTCGGTAACCCTTTCAGACCAGTTTGTACAGTTAAATATATTATATATGTATATATATATACCGGTATATATATATTTTTTTTTTTATTTTTTATTTTTTTGGGGGGGGGGTCCAAAAGCTACCAGATCAGGGTTGTGGAAAAAGCAGTGGTGTCAATTTTTCTTTTACCTTGACTGTGGAAGCTTGTGCACAGTGTCGTCCCTTCTGTGTGTGTGTGTGTATGTGTGTGTGCTTCCCCCTCTCTCTCTCTCCCTCACAAATAATCCTCTTTCTCTTGCCTTCCATCAAGCTATATCCCTCGCCAACTCTCTCCTCCCCCTCTCTCTAATTCCCTTACACACAACACCAAGCTAGTCCACACTCTTGCACTCCTTCTCGCTCCTAGACCACATCGCTACCAGGACACATCACTACTAGACCACATCGCTACCAGGACACATCACTACTAGACCACATCACTACTATAGACCACATCACTTCTATAGACCACATCACTACTAGACCACATCACTACTAGACCACATCACTACTATAGACCACATCACTACTAGACCACATCGCTACCAGGACACATCACTACTATAGACCACATCACTACTAGACCACATCGCTACCAGGACACATCACTACTAGACCACATCACTACTATAGACCACATCACTACTACTAGACCACATCACTACTAGACCACATCAGTACTAGACCACATCACTACTATAGACCACATCACTACTATAGACCACATCACTACTATACCCTGTTCCAAATCGGTAGTCCAGAAATCGAGAACCCTACCTCTGTAACTCAAAACGGACTAGTGCAAACAGGCTGTACATTAACACCTATTCCGTAGCTTGACTCATGGCTCTTTATATTTTTAAGCTGTGAAAAGGGGACACAAAATCAAGGGAATTTAAAAAAAAACTTTATATTTTTTTGTTTTCAGTTTATTGTAGTGAGTTGTTGAGTTAGCGATATGTCTTGATACCACCGCCCCCCAAGCTCCTGGGTTACTTTGTTTAACAGGGTACTCACACTGTTGTAGACTAGACACCAAAGACAGAGATGACACCAGATGGGGGTTTTGGGTGTGGTGGAGGGGTCTTGCTGCTAGGCTGGTAATCTTAGGTATCGGGTTCAAATCCCGATGTGTCAATGGGAAGATAATGTTTGGCTTAAATTTGTGCTGTACTTGGTGTTACTACATTACCAAAAAGTCCACCGACTCGCCATAAACAATAGTGTTTGTAAAGGTATTCTCATACTCAAAATGTGCAATGGGTGGTGCCTAGTGAGTGATAAGCTCAATAGATGGCGTGCATTAACTCAAGGGACTGGAGTTTTCGAAAAGGGGCCCCAGGCCTGACGCTATTCTTGATTTACAGCGTACTGGCTTAATAATCCAGAAGGGTTGATTGCCTCTGAAGTCCTATTTTAACCAACTAATTAAGTATAAATTACATTTGGTGATTGTGTTCAGTGAATACCAATATATATAGTGGATTGTTGGCCAATATATATAGTGGATTGTTGGCCAATATATATAGTGGATTGTTGGCCAATATATATAGTGGATTGTTGGCCAATATATATAGTGGATTGTTGGCCAATATATATAGTGGATATAGTGGATTGTTGGCCAATATATATAGTGGATATAGTGGATTGTTGGCCAATATATATAGTGGATATAGTTTGATTGCTCTGCCTAAGAATAAATCAGTAAGAATTGAATTTTTCACTCATAAATTACTCTCCAATTATTAGTGGCAATTTCGCCTGCCAGTAACTAGGCACGCTAAACTCACAATAAGAAGTCAGCAACAGCAATTGACCACTTGCGAGTTTCAGGCTATAAGGAAGTTGGAACTGTAGACATCGACAATTAGCAGAATTAACAACTAAAATTCAGTCGTAGTACATTTATAAATACAGAAAACCAAATTCAACATACATTCTAGACAACGGAAATCGACATTATTATTGTATTTCTGTTATATATCGATGTTTACAGCTCCAACTTCCTTATAGCCTGAAACTCGCAAGTGGGCAATTACGACACTAGAATACGGAACAGGAATCAAAATGGCGCAGAGTGACGTATCTTATGTTACTGTACTGTGTAAGTGTAGGTACCCTTCTGCCTTGCCTCTCACACACGCCCCCCCTCCCTCAGGACAATCCCAATATCTCACCCTCTTTGTTCCTCTCTCACCCTCTTTGCTTCATCCATCTCGCCCTCTTGCCGCCAGCCACATCCAGGGAGTGTATAGCCTCCTCTTGATTCTTTGACTTCTTCTTGATTCTTTGACTGCCTCTTGATTCTTTGACTGTATATCCTCCTCTTGATTCTTTGACTGTATATCCTCCTCTTGATTCTTGACTGCCTCTTGATTTTTTGACTGTATCCTCCTCTTGATTCTTTGACTGCCTCTTGATTCTTTGACTGTATCCTCCTCTTGATTTTTTTACTGTATCCTCCTCTTGATTCTTTGACTGTATATCCTCTTGATATTTTTACTGTATATCCTCTTGATTCTTTGACTGTATATCCTCCTCTTGATTCTTTCACTGCCTCTTGATTTTTTGACTGTATCCTCCTCTTGATTCTTTGACTGTATATCCTCCTCTTGATTCTTTCACTGCCTCTTGATTTTTTGACTGTATCCTCCTCTTAATTCTTTGACTGTATATCCTCCTCTTGATTCTTTGACTGTATTATGTCATCCAGTATGATTCGGTTGTTAGGTTAAGTTCAGTGAGGACTTCAAGCTGGCCCAAGGAGAGTAGGTGGCACCCGCCTTTCAACACATTCCCATCCATATTTTTTCCAACCCTCTAACCCAAGATTGAATCCATTTTCCCACTCTTTCCTGTACTCAAGAAATAAACTCTGGAACTCACTCCCTCAATCTATCTTTCCCTCATCCTTTGACTTAAAATACTTCAAGCTCCGTTTGTCCAGACATTTTAACGTATCTTTTAGCTCCCTATCACACTTTTAACTTTGTGGGGGACAACTTGTTACAGGCAGCATTGCGTTTTGTCTCATACATATACAAAAAATAAACAAATAAAAAAAAAAAAAATGACAGTGTTTGAGATCTACTGGTTGAAATGGTTGAAGTGTTGACCAGTGTTCCCCTCCTCCTCCTCCTCCGACTTCATCTTTTACCATCCTCCCTGCTATCAGTCTTTTGTTTCCATCCCTCTCTCTCTCTCCCTCTCCCCTCCCTTGTCCTTTTCCCTCTCTCCCTTCCTCCCTCCCTCCCCTCACCCCTCCCTTCCCTCTCTCCCTCATCCTTCCTGTGCTAGAGTTGTTTCCATTAACTCAGTGTTCGCTCTCTCTCTCGGCCGTATAGAGACCCTACAGTTAACAGAGATCGGACAACCTCCTCCTCCTCCTCCGTAATCTTATCGTCATTAGTCTTTATTTAACACTCGCACCTGTCCATACCCATATTATTAAGAGCAGGTGTTTTTATTTCTGGACCCCCTTCTCCCTGATGTTTAGCCCCGTTAGTTTTGAGATTTTAAGACGTTCGCCCCATTAGTTTGGCGATTTTAAGACCTTGTTGTATTTATAGATACATAAATACATAAGCAAATATACAAAATCCAACCATAATTTTAGGATTACTATAATAAATAGCACCGATTATCTTCATCCAGTCTATATATTTATGCTATATTGTTAGTAATTATAAAAATGTAGTGACTCGATTGTTTTTGTAATCATATGCAAGTATCAAACTGGTTATCCACACTTGTTCAGATCAGATGAAGGTATTGAGGGATAAGCCTTTACAACGGCACCTCGTATTTACATTCTACTTTTCCCATTTGTCTGAAGAGTGTAGAGAGGGGATAAGGGGTGTTTTAGCATAGGCCACATAAGCAAGACTGTAGCGGGGAAACTTCCAGAGAAAACGGTGCTTTCCTAGGCTAAGGGTAACTCAAACAGTTCCCCGTTCCAAATAGGTAATCCAGAAATCGTGAACTCTAATTTCTGTAACTCAAAACGAGCTCGAGTAAATGGGCTGTAAATGTCCACACCTATTCCCTGGCTGACCCTTCCCAAGTGGTAAAATTATTAGCTGGATTACTCTAGTTGTTCGCGAGTTATGGAGGTTAGTGTTAAAGAGAATTGGCCTACATACTTGGATCAGGGCATAGGTACACAAAAACGTTCACACCACAATTACACTAACTCTCTTTCTCACACACACACACATCTTCATAATTCTCTTTTGTACCGGCGACGTCCTTTTAACTTTATTCTGGCTACTATTAGACGATTTCATTCAATTTCAATAGAGCCTCCAGCAATTAACAGGCTTTGAACTATCTCACCTAACCCTTTTTACTACCACAGATCCTTCTTAAACTGCACAAAATCCTCTAAATATAGCTAGAATACAAGGAAAAAGACGTCGCCGGCACAGAAGGGGTTAACGACGGTCCGATAGTGTTGAAACCTGTATTGAAAGAATGAATAAAAGAATGTATAGTAATTATCTAAGCATTTCAGTAGTTATGGAGGCTTCGAACTATCTCACTTAACCACATTTACTACCACAGATCCTTCTTTAACTGCACAAGATCGTCTAAATATACTAAGAATAAGAGTAAAACAACGTCGCCGGCACCGAAAGGGTTAATTGGGATGGCCATTACCCCTTTCTGGACCCCCTGAGTATCCATAGCAAGTCTCATAGCCATGTACCCATAGCAAGTCTCATAGCCATGTACCCATAGCAAGTCTCATAGCCATGTACCCATAGCAAGTCTCATAGCCATGTACCCATAGCAAGTCTCATAGCCATGTACCCATAGCAAGTCTCATAGCCATGTACCCATAGCAAGTCTCATAGCCATGTACCCATAGCAAGTCTCATAGCCATGTACCCATAGCAAGTCTCATAGCCATGTACCCATAGCAAGTCTCATAGCCATGTACCCATAGCAAGTCTCATAGCCATGTACCCATAGCAAGTCTCATAACCATGTACCCATAGCAAGTCTCATAGCCATGTACCCATAGCAAGTCTCATAGCCATGTACCCATAGCAAGTCTCATAGCCATGTACCCATAGCAAGTCTCATAGCCATGTACCCATAGCAAGTCTCATAGCCATGTACCCATAGCAAGTCTCATAGCCATGTACCCATAGCAAGTCTCATAACCATGTACCCATAGCAAGTCTCATAGCCATGTACCCATAGCAAGTCTCATAACCATGTACCCATAGCAAGTCTCATAGCCATGTACCCATAGCAAGTCTCATAACCATGTACCCATAGCAAGTCTCATAACCATGTACCCATAGCAAGTCTCACAGCCATGTACCCATAGCAAGTCTCATAGCCATGTACCCATAGCAAGTCTCATAGCCATGTACCCATAGCAAGTCTCATAACCATGTACCCATAGCAAGTCTCATAGCCATGTACCCATAGCAAGTCTCATAACCATGTACCCATAGCAAGTCTCATAACCATGTACCCATAGCAAGTCTCACAGCCATGTACCCATAGCAAGTCTCATAGCCATGTACCCATAGCAAGTCTCACAGCCATGTACCCATAGCAAGTCTCATAGCCATGTACCCATAGCAAGTCTCATAGCCATGTACCCATAGCAAGTCTCATAGCCATGTACCCATAGCAAGTTTCATAACCATGTACCCATAGCAAGTCTCATAGCCATGTACCCATAGCAAGTCTCATAGCCATGTACCCATAGCAAGTCTCATAGCCATGTACCCATAGCAAGTCTCATAACCATGTACCCATAGCAAGTTTCATAGCCATGTACCCATAGCAAGTCTCATAGCCATGTACCCATAGCAAGTCTCATAGCCATGTACCCATAGCAAGTCTCATAGCCATGTACCCATAGCAAGTCTCATAGCCATGTACCCATAGCAAGTCTCATAGCCATGTACCCATAGCAAGTCTCATAACCATGTACCCATAGCAAGTCTCATAGCCATGTACCCATAGCAAGTCTCATAGCCATGTACCCATAGCAAGTCTCATAACCATGTACCCATAGCAAGTCTCATAACCATGTACCCATAGCAAGTCTCACAGCCATGTACCCATAGCAAGTCTCATAGCCATGTACCCATAGCAAGTCTCACAGCCATGTACCCATAGCAAGTCTCATAGCCATGTACCCATAGCAAGTCTCATAGCCATGTACCCATAGCAAGTTTCATAGCCATGTACCCATAGCAAGTTTCATAACCATGTACCCATAGCAAGTCTCATAGCCATGTACCCATAGCAAGTCTCATAGCCATGTACCCATAGCAAGTCTCATAGCCATGTACCCATAGCAAGTCTCATAACCATGTACCCATAGCAAGTTTCATAGCCATGTACCCATAGCAAGTCTCATAGCCATGTACCCATAGCAAGTCTCATAGCCATGTACCCATAGCAAGTCTCATAGCCATGTACCCATAGCAAGTCTCATAGCCATGTACCCATAGCAAGTCTCATAGCCATGTACCCATAGCAAGTCTCATAGCCATGTACCCATAGCAAGTCTCATAGCCATGTACCCATAGCAAGTCTCATAACCATGTACCCATAGCAAGTCTCATAGCCATGTACCCATAGCAAGTCTCATAGCCATGTACCCATAGCCATGTACCCATAGCAAGTCTCATAGCCATGTACCCATAGCAAGTCTCATAGCCATGTACCCATAGCAAGTCTCATAGCCATGTACCCATAGCAAGTCTCATAGCCATGTACCCATAGCAAGTCTCATAGCCATGTACCCATAGCAAGTCTCATAACCATGTACCCATAGCAAGTCTCATAGCCATGTACCCATAGCAAGTCTCATAGCCATGTACCCATAGCAAGTCTCATAACCATGTACCCATAGCAAGTCTCATAGCCATGTACCCATAGCAAGTCTCATAGCCATGTACCCATAGCAAGTCTCATAGCCATGTACCCATAGCAAGTCTCATAGCCATGTACCCATAGCAAGTCTCATAGCCATGTACCCATAGCAAGTCTCATAACCATGTACCCATAGCAAGTCTCATAGCCATGTACCCATAGCAAGTCTCATAGCCATGTACCCATAGCAAGTCTCATAGCCATGTACCCATAGCAAGTCTCATAACCATGTACCCATAGCAAGTCTCATAGCCATGTACCCATAGCAAGTCTCATAGCCATGTACCCATAGCAAGTCTCATAGCCATGTACCCATAGCAAGTCTCATAGCCATGTACCCATAGCAAGTCTCATAGCCATGTACCCATAGCAAGTCTCATAGCCATGTACCCATAGCAAGTCTCATAACCATGTACCCATAGCAAGTCTCATAGCCATGTACCCATAGCAAGTCTCATAGCCATGTACCCATAGCAAGTCTCATAGCCATGTACCCATAGCAAGTCTCATAACCATGTACCCATAGCAAGTCTCATAGCCATGTACCCATAGCAAGTCTCATAGCCATGTACCCATAGCAAGTCTCATAGCCATGTACCCATAGCAAGTCTCATAGCCATGTACCCATAGCAAGTCTCATAGCCATGTACCCATAGCAAGTCTCATAGCCATGTACCCATAGCAAGTCTCATAACCATGTACCCATAGCAAGTCTCATAGCCATGTACCCATAGCAAGTCTCATAGCCATGTACCCATAGCAAGTCTCATAGCCATGTACCCATAGCAAGTCTCATAGCCATGTACCCATAGCAAGTCTCATAGCCATGTACCCATAGCAAGTCTCATAGCCATGTACCCATAGCAAGTCTCATAGCCATGTACCCATAGCAAGTCTCATAGCCATGTACCCATAGCAAGTCTCATAGCCATGTACCCATAGCAAGTCTCATAGCCATGTACCCATAGCAAGTCTCATAACCATGTACCCATAGCAAGTCTCATAGCCATGTACCCATAGCCATGTACCCATAGCAAGTCTCATAGCCATGTACCCATAGCAAGTATCATAGCCATGTACCCATAGCAAGTCTCATAGCCATGTACCCATAGCAAGTCTCATAGCCATGTACCCATAGCAAGTCTCATAGCCATGTACCCATAGCAAGTCTCATAGCCATGTACCCATAGCAAGTCTCATAGCCATGTACCCATAGCAAGTCTCATAGCCATGTACCCATAGCAAGTCTCATAGCCATGTACCCATAGCAAGTCTCATAACCATGTACCCATAGCAAGTCTCATAGCCATGTACCCATAGCAAGTCTCATAGCCATGTACCCATAGCAAGTCTCATAGCAAGTCTCATAGCCATGTACCCATAGCAAGTCTCATAGCCATGTACCCATAGCAAGTCTCATAACCATGTACCCATAGCAAGTCTCATAGCCATGTACCCATAGCAAGTCTCATAGCCATGTACCCATAGCAAGTCTCATAGCCATGTACCCATAGCAAGTCTCATAGCCATGTACCCATAGCAAGTCTCATAACCATGTACCCATAGCAAGTCTCATAGCCATGTACCCATAGCAAGTCTCATAGCCATGTACCCATAGCAAGTCTCATAGCCATGTACCCATAGCAAGTCTCATAACCATGTACCCATAGCAAGTCTCATAGCCATGTACCCATAGCAAGTCTCATAGCCATGTACCCATAGCAAGTCTCATAGCCATGTACCCATAGCAAGTCTCATAGCCATGTACCCATAGCAAGTCTCATAGCCATGTACCCATAGCAAGTCTCATAGCCATGTACCCATAGCAAGTCTCATAGCCATGTACCCATAGCAAGTCTCATAGCCATGTACCCATAGCAAGTCTCATAACCATGTACCCATAGCAAGTCTCATAGCCATGTACCCATAGCAAGTCTCATAGCCATGTACCCATAGCAAGTCTCATAACCATGTACCCATAGCAAGTCTCATAGCCATGTACCCATAGCAAGTCTCATAGCCATGTACCCATAGCAAGTCTCATAGCCATGTACCCATAGCAAGTCTCATAGCCATGTACCCATAGCAAGTCTCATAGCCATGTACCCATAGCAAGTCTCATAACCATGTACCCATAGCAAGTCTCATAGCCATGTACCCATAGCAAGTCTCATAGCCATGTACCCATAGCAAGTCTCATAGCCATGTACCCATAGCAAGTCTCATAGCCATGTACCCATAGCAAGTCTCATAGCCATGTACCCATAGCAAGTCTCATAGCCATGTACCCATAGCAAGTCTCATAACCATGTACCCATAGCAAGTCTCATAGCCATGTACCCATAGCAAGTCTCATAGCCATGTACCCATAGCAAGTCTCATAGCCATGTACCCATAGCAAGTCTCATAGCCATGTACCCATAGCAAGTCTCATAGCCATGTACCCATAGCAAGTCTCATAGCCATGTACCCATAGCAAGTCTCATAGCCATGTACCCATAGCAAGTCTCATAGCCATGTACCCATAGCAAGTCTCATAGCCATGTACCCATAGCAAGTCTCATAGCCATGTACCCATAGCAAGTCTCATAGCCATGTACCCATAGCAAGTCTCATAGCCATGTACCCATAGCAAGTCTCATAGCCATGTACCCATAGCAAGTCTCATAGCCATGTACCCATAGCAAGTCTCATAGCCATGTACCCATAGCAAGTCTCATAGCCATGTACCCATAGCAAGTCTCATAGCCATGTACCCATAGCAAGTCTCATAACCATGTACCCATAGCAAGTCTCATAGCCATGTACCCATAGCAAGTCTCATAGCCATGTACCCATAGCAAGTCTCATAGCCATGTACCCATAGCAAGTCTCATAGCCATGTACCCATAGCAAGTCTCATAGCCATGTACCCATAGCAAGTCTCATAGCCATGTACCCATAGCAAGTCTCATAACCATTATTCCAAGAGTTTAGGGCTAGATAGACAGATATAAAATATAACTTTATAATATATATATATATATATATATATATATATATATATATATATATAGATAGTTAGATGTACAGATAGACATAAAACAAGACAGACTCACACATCCCAATCAACAACCACCGTATTTTCCCATGATCATTACCAAATCTCACACACACACACACTCCCTAAAAAACTGGCTGCTGTGGAATGGTGTGGAGGGTGAGGTGATTATCAACATTTCAGGACGATACCGGGGGATTTAATGGGGGATGGGCCGGTTTTCTGGACCACTTTCTCCCTCATGTTTAGCCCCATTAGTTTTCAGATGTTAAGATGTTTGCCTCATTAGTTAGTCGATTTTAAGGCCTTTCGCCCCATTTCTTCGTTAATATTTAGACCTTTCGTGCTATTTAGGTGTCGATTTTTTTCCCTGGCGAACGATAGTGAGCTTGTAATGTTGGAAGAACCGGCCTTCGGCCGGCACATTTTTCCATCGAAAAATTTACAAATTAATCTAGAAGGGGGATCTAATGGATGTTTTTTTTTTAAATTTGATGGAGGTCTAGGGAGGAAACTAGAAAAATAACAAATACATGCAAACATCGCCCAAAAAGTGAACCATCCCACCTTAAGGTTATGAGTCAAATGGACACTCTTCCCACCATTTCTATGTTTGATGTATGTATGTTTGTATGTATGTATGTATGTATGTATATATGTACTGTATGTATGTATGTACTCAAGCACATGCCTCATAGCTGGGGGTGGCTGACTCGAGACAGACATTTTAAAGTTACAATTCTTAGGAACCGGGACTACTTTCGAGTTCGATCCCTCGCCCCTTTCTCTGTCTCTTCTAATAGGTGAATTTTACAAGGGGAGGAGGATTTCTAGTCTCCTGCCCCCGAAGAAGGAAAATTAGTAGCCTACAAAGAAAGAGACAGACAGAAACGGCTAAGATAGGGTAGAGGATCCCAAACCTCTCTCTAGACAGGACCAGCCCTCACCTATATATATATATATATACAGTATACTGTATATGCACTAAAACAAAATCTGTCAAATTTACAGAGAATATCTGGCAATTAGGCTGCCAAACATTGTCAAATTTACAGCATTCTGTATAATCATTTACAAAAATACACTGTGGAATTTACAGACTGACATGTAATTTTTTAGATATAATCTGTTAATTTTTACAGAAAATCTTATAAAAATTACAAAATTATCTGTAAACAAATCACAGAATATAACTGCTAAATTTACATTTCAATTGTATATTTAAGTGTTTCTGTCAAAGTGTTTACTGAATCATGTAAATTATACAGATAATGTTTGGCAGCCTAATTGCCAGAAATTGTTCCGTACATTTTACAGAATCTTGTATTGTTACACTTATAGTTTGTCATTCTTGGTAACCACACACACCGTATATATATATATATACTTTTAAGTAAAATACCGGTATGGGAGGTGTAGCGGAGTGGTCATAAAAATGGACATGTGAAACGGAAAATCCACCATCTACCCATGTAGGCATATGGTGCAAAACCGAATTAGCGTACTATATGCATTAGCGGGGCCTTTGATGCATACTTTACCAACAGTAATATTTCTTACATAAACACAATATATCTGCAAAACACAAAGAAATAACATCATATAATCATAATTGGTATTTATAATTGACCAACATTGTTTATTATAACCTATCCATGGCGAGGATATACTGAATATAAACCGTTACCCATAACAATCCCACCCCACCCTCAGTTAGGTTAGGCTACGTTAAACACCGCGAGTTGTTTGATATAATATACAACACAACCTTACCTTGTGTCACGCAAAGGCTGTAGTCTACAAATATAGCAGAACAAAATTCTGATTATGGTAGCCTGTTACGTACGTAAACATTGCCTAAATAAAACCCAGCTAGGCAGCAACCGTGAAAGTATTTGGTTACACATTATAGACATGTACAATTGTATACATTGTCAGAAACTAACTAACTTGCACGGACACCCATTCAATATCCAATTAAATATCTATAGGGTTGCTTAGTGCTTACTTCGGCTATACCGGTACCTGTTGGAAATTATACACACGGTACTGTACTGTACATTACTACTACTTGTTTAGCCTAGCATTAAAAAAAAATATACAGGCTAGATAGTCGAGTGAGTTGCCTCGGCACAAGGAAGCAGATGAAGGCAATTAATTCACGTCCACCCCCTCTCAGGGATTACGTCTGGCAATTAGATGGATCGACAGATATATAGCCTAGATATTTAGTCATAATATGGTAGGGTAGATCTTTTAGTTTTCTACCAAACGTTAAGCAATTGTATTCAGCTGATGAAATGAAACTGGGCAAGGGTAGCCTATATAAATAGGCTAAGTAAAACTTTTCGAGAAACACATAGCCTACACATACAGTAGCTATTATTTGTACTAGGCTACTTTTGTTAAAGCTAGACGTGTTTACTCAGTTTTAAAAAGAGCTTTCGTAGTCCGGTATTAGCCTATATCTTATTACAAATGTAAATGTGCATAACATATTGGCAACAAAGGCTCAACAACTAATAGTTTCTTACCAGTTACGACATTCAACAGCAAGAGATGCACCAAATGACACTGCTTATTATCCACGTTACACACTTCCTGGCGATAATAATGAGCATTTCCACAGCCCATCACGGTTAATAAGGTTGTGGTAATAATTGAGGTAAGGAATAATATGTGTAGAGCTGGAAATTAGCAAAATTATCACACGAAAATACAGCCTGGCTGTCCTCCCAGAAACAAGGCCTAGTACTCAAGGCGTTTTCCCGCCAAAAAGTCACGTGACCCACAGCTCGTATAATATATCGCCACACATATAGTTTATTGATACCACAACACACGTATTTTGTCAAAATTAATTCCAATGATTTATAAAGAAGGTTCATGAGATATAACCTGAAAAAAAAAATGCTTGAAAAGTTGTATATAAATAAAGGTACTAGAAGTATCCGGCAACTCTTGTGATAAATTATTGCCTCGTTTTCTAGACACATTACAGGGATAACAATTGAGTTTTACCATTATATAAACAAAAAAATAAGTATTTAGTGAACTTAATTTATATCAGTGTATAGGCTGCTACAGTTCATAAAGAACAAAATATGGTATATAGTCAGTATTTCTTTAGTTATTCAACACAATGGTTTTACAGTCGATGCCTGTATTAATAAATACAGATATTATCTGTATTTTAAGTTTACTGTGAATCTTCTGTTGATAAATACAGAGAAAAACATGTAAAAATACAGATATGTTTTACAGTGGCAGGCTCGCTATCGCTCGTCAGGAAAAAATAGACACCTAAATGGCACGAAAGCTCTTTATATTGACTAAGAAATGGTTGAAAAGGGAGAAAAAGCCACTCCCTCCCCCTTTAACGAGGTAGTTGGCCTTTAACCTCTACATGGCCCTTGATGACTGTGAGCTGGCTTAATCATCTCATTACCACAACTCGCATATCTACACAAATACCAGGGTTTTTACACATACTTCAGGCATTTAACCCCCTCTGTAACGTGACGTCTTTTTACCTCTCGTTATAGCTAAAGTTAGACGATTTTATGCAGTTTATTTAGTATCTACAGTATGTTTCTTTTCAGAGGATTTATTGAGATCGTATATACCCATTGAGTCGTAGAGATTATTATATCTCACCATCACCACCACCACAACAAAAGCAACTATCACCACCACCACCACAACAACTCTCACCATCACCACCACCACAACAACTCTCACCATCACCACCACCACAACAACAACTCTCACCATCACCAACAATACCTCTCACCATCACCACCACCACAACAACTCTCACCATCACCACCACCACAACAAAAGCAACTATCACCATCACCACCACCACAACTCTCACCATCACCACCACCACAACTCTCACCATCACCACCACCACCACAACAACTCTCACCATCACCAACAATACCTCTCACCATCACCACCACCACAACAAAAGCAACTATCACCATCACCACCACCACAACAACTCTCACCATCACCACCACCACAACTCTCACCATCACCACCACCACCACCACAACAACTCTCACCATCACCACAACAAAAGCAACTATCACCATCACCACAACTCTCACCACCACCACCACAACTCTCACCATCACCAACAACACCTTTCACCATCACCAACAACACCTCTCACCATCACCACCACCACAACAAAAGCAACTATCACCATCACCACAACTCTCACCACCACCACCACCACCACACCTCTCACCATCACCACCACCAATACAAAAACAACAACACTTCTCACCATCACCACAACACCTCTCACCATCACCACCTCTCATTACCATATCAGTTAATCCTAGGAGTAACATATGATACTCATATGACATTCAAACAGCACACCACAAACATTAAAAAGAAACTGACACCCAGACTTAACGCCCTCAGGTCACTTGCTCACACAAAATTTGGACACAACAAAGAAACTACCACCACAGTATATAAACAATACATAAGATCAGTGATGGAATACGCAAGCCCAGCCTGGGCTTCTAACCTAGCTGAAACACATCATAAGTCTTTACAGACTATTCAAAACAAAGCCCTGAAGATCATTACAGGCTGCACAGCTACTGCACCCACAGATCACCTACACCAAGAAACCAAAATCCTCAAAGTCAAAGACCATCTGGACATGAGAGGCACTCAATTCCTGGCAGCAGCCTCCACGACCCAAGACCACCCACTAAACTACATGGCAACACACCCACAGACACCAAGAAATATCAAAACAACACCCAGCACAAGGTATCACACACAATTATTGTCCTCTCTCCCTCCCTGCCCACCCCGAACCACATCCATACTCATATCTCTCACCGATCCATCCACTCACTCACAGACAACACGCAGCTGCATGCACGACCTCCCGAAATCCATCCTTCTGAATCCTCCCTTCCTCGCGAGGACAGAGTCCACCTGGCCAGGCTGAGATGCGGACACCATCCAGCTCTCCTGAGCTATTAGAAAAGACTGGATGACTCCGTTGTCGACTCCAGCCCGGGATGTAACACAGCACCCCATACCATTAAACACATCATAGAAGACTGCATTTCACACAACCACTTACGCCAACAACACAATCTACACTCAATGAGAGCTCTGTGGGAAAGCCCGATCGTGGCCATGGCCTTCCTCAGGGACTCGGGGCTGTTCGGCCAGGCAGCTTAGGGAACAACAACAACAACAACAACCTCAAGCCCTCAGATCACTTGCCCACACGAAATTTGGACACAACAAAGAAACCACCACCACAGTCTACAAACAATACATAAGATCAGTTATGGAATACGCAAGCCCGGCCTGGCTTCTAACCTAGCTGAAACACATCATAAGAGCTTACAGACTATTCAAAATAAAGCCCTGAAAATCATCACAGGATGCACAGCTACGACACCCACAGATCACCTACATCAAGAAACCAAAGTCCTCAAAGTCAAAGATCATCTTGACATGAGAGGCACACAATTCCTGGCAGCAGCCTCCACGAATCAACACCACCCACTACACTACATGGCTACACACCCACAGACACCAAGAAATATCAAAACAACACCCAGCACACGCTATCACACACAAATACAATACTGTCTTCTCTCCCTCCCTGCCCACCCCAAACCAACTTCCGGAAGCACATCCATACTCATATCACTCGCCGTTCCATCCACTCACTCATAGACAACACGCAGCTGCAAGCACGACCTCCCGAAATCCATCCTTCTGAATCCTCCCTTCCTCGCGAGGACAGAGTCCACCTGGCCAGGCTGAGATGCGGACACCATCCAGCTCTTCTGAGCTATCAGAAGAGACTGGATGACTCCGTCGTCGACACCTGCCCAGGTTGTAACACAGCACCCCCCACCATTAAACACATCATAGAAGACTGCATCTCACACAACCACTTACGCCAACAACACAATTTACACTCTTTGAGAGCTCTGTGGGAAAGCCCGACCGTGGCCATGGCCTTCCTTGGGGACTCGGGGCTGTTCGGCCAGGCAGCTTAGGGAACAACAACAACAACAACAACCACCTCTCACCACGACCACGACTCTCCTCACCATCACAACTACCACAACGACAAGTCGACAACTCTCACCATCACCACCACAACAACGACAACTCTCACCACCACAACAACAACAGCTCTCCCCACAACAAACAATGACAAGCACAGCAACTTGTGAAGCCCCCCAGTTAAGACGTTAAGCTTGTTTTTGTTAAGATTGTGGCTTAATTGGGCCGTGATCAGAGAGGGAGGGGGGGGGGGGGGAATATAAAAACACCTTATTAAGTTAGTTAAAAGAAACATCGTTTTTTTTTCGTGTTTAGTTTTTTTGTTTTGCTCCCTAGACCTCAATCAACCTTTAGAAAACACCCATAAGACCCCCGTTCGAGATAACTTCATAAAATCGTCTAATGATAGCCAGAATGCAATGAAAGAATGCGTCCTCGGATAATGAGAGAGTTAATTGGGCTACATTGGGGGCGTGGTGAGATTGGGAGGGTAGGAAGAGAGACTATTAGGGAGGTGGGGGGAATGGAAGGAAGGTAGAAGGGGGTAGAGGAGAGGAGAGAGAGGGGGGGGGGGGTGATTAGGAGGGTAGGGGAAGATGGAAGGAAGGTAGAAGGCACCTTGCTTGTAACTCGATACATTAATTATTGGCAGTGCATTTATGGCCAACAATTAGGCCTGAGAGTATTCATATACACATACAAGTACATACATATACACACACATACCTGTTCCTTAGCATACCCAAACACATATACACATGCAGCCTATACTCATATGCACCTACACACATATGCACACACCACAGCCCGTAGCCTAGTGGTAGAGCTCTCGTCTCACACACGAGGGGCCGGGGGTTCAATCCCCAGCCGGGCGGAGACAAATTGGGCTTGTCTCCTTTCATGTGTTACCCTCAGTTCACCTAGCTGTAAATAGGTACCTGGAATAAGTGGACGACGTTGTGACGTCCCATCTGGGGTTGGCAAAAATGGTACAAGGCGAGATGGGTATCATATGGTTCACCTAAGCTAATGGCTACCTAAGCCTTCGGGCGAGATGGTACCGTCTATAGTGAGAATGGTACCAAACAGATCCACCCTAAGCCTTCGTTTCCGATGTCGCCAATTGGCTAAAAATACAGACTACACACACATCCACAGCCATTCCAACGATACATATAACACCTACACATATAGGAGGCGGGAAATAACGAGCATGCTCACTCCCGCAATACAACTAGAGTAAGTACAACTGCTTAGTAAGAGAGAAAGGGGGGGGGGGGGATGATTAGGAGGGTAGAGGGAGAATATTTCTGGGGGGTGGGGTAGAAGGGGGTAAACAAAGAAGAGTGGGAGGGGGGGAATGAAGGAGGGGTAGGGAGAGTGTGTGTGAATGAGGGAGAGAAAGAGGGAGGGGTTTATTAAAAGGGGGGGGGGGGGGGGGGGGGGAGAGATACAGGCAGGGGGGCAGAGAAGGATGGAGGGAGGGGTGGACAAAAAGATCTTATTAAGGGAGTTATTGGGAAGCCTCGTTAGTAAGGAACAGGAGTCTGTGAGTGTGTGTGTGTGTGTGTGTGGTGTTCGATGTTGATGATGGGTGGGGGAGGAGGTGGTGGAAGAAAAGGGGAGGGAAGGGAGAAGGAGGAGGAAGAAAAGGGAGAGGGGAGCAGGAAGGAGGGACGGGGCAGGAGGAAGAAGGAAGGGGAGGAGAGAAGGAGGAGGAATGGGGAGGGGAGAGGAAGAAAGGAGGGGATGGGAGGGGAGAGGAGGAGGAAGGAAGGGGATGAGAGAAGGAGGAGGAGTAGGGAGGGGAGAGGAAGGAAGGAGGGGAGGGAGAGGAGGAGGAAGAAAAGGGAGGAGGAAGGAAGGGGATGAGAGAAGGAGGAGTGGGGAGGGGAGAGAAAGGAAGGAGGGGAGGGGAGAGGATGAGGAAGGAAGTGGGAATGGGTTAATAATATAATGGTGATGATGAAGACATGCATACATACTTACAATTTTAATGACCGCTTCATCTACAGAGAGTGTGGTTTCGTCATTGTACTGTAGTACAGTACAATGAAGACTTGCCACAAGGCAGCCCCTTCATATCATCACTGTGGCTCATGTTTGTATAGCGCTAACAGTGTCTCAACAAAGTCCCCCTGCAGCACTTGCATCTGCAGTATCCGCAACACACCAGCCTTAACTGTGCTACAACAAGGCAGTAACAAGGAATTACTGTAACTGCTAGAGAGGCTGACTGCACCACCGAAGTGGCGGGCGATGGGGTCGCTGCATCCCTACGCCAGAGAGAGAAAGACCGACTTGTGCCAGTGGGCTGTGAGAGTGAGACAGTGGGAAACCATGGGGCACACCATAATGGCCCCACTGCCTTCACCACTCTCGAAAAAAAAGATAGAAACAAGAATGATGACAAAGATAAAGTCAGAACCGGCTATGGGAAGTAGAGGACACCAACCCTCACTCTGATAGATCCAGCCCACCACAAGAAAAGGAAGAAGACAAAGAAAACTTTACAAAGCATAATAATAATAATAATAATAAGAATGGGCCCAACGTTAGGCCTGCAGTCTGGGTCTAGCTGACTGGGACTGACACTAGGCCGATGTACCAGGGATAGCTGGCTAGGTCCGGTATTAGATCAGCGGTCCAGGGCTAAGCAAATGGGACCGGTGATAAGCTTTAGGCCCGGGGGGCAGCTTACTGGAAAGGGTATTAGGCCGGCGGACCCCGGCTAACTGACTGGGACCAGCATTAGGCCGGGCAAGCTGACTGGAACCGGCATTTGGCCAGCGGACCGGGGCTAGCCGACTTTGGCCGGCATTAAGCTAGAAGCCCAAGGCTAGCTGACTGGGGCCGGCATTAGGCTAGTGGCCTGGGGCTAGTTGACTGAGACCGGTATTAGGTCGGCAACCCGGGGCTATTTGACTGGGACCGGCATTAGGCCAGCTGCTTGGGGCAGGCAAGCTCACTGGGACCAACGTTAGGCCGGCTGTCCGGGGCTAGCTGTTTGGGACTGGTATTAGATCTGCGGCCTGGGGCTAGCAGAATGGGACTGGATTTAAGTCGGCTAGCCCCGGGCCACCAGCCTACCACCGGTCCCAATCACCTAGCCACGGTTTGCCAACCTAAAGTCGGTCCCAGTCAGCTAGCCCTGAGCAGCCGGCCAAACGTTGGTCCCAGGCCACCAGCCTAACAATGTTCCCAGTCAGCTAGCCACAGGCCTCCGGCTTAATGCCGGTCCAGTCAGCTAGCTCAGGGCTGCCAACCTAATGCCGGTACCAGTTACCTAGCCTCGGGCCGCCAGCATTATGGCGGTCCCAGTCAGCTAGCCCCGGGTAGCTGGTGCCCAACCCCCTCTCCCCAACGACCGCGTTATCACTCATCTATTCACAAGCATTCTCCATTCATTCCTATTCATTACCACTTCTCTTGCCTGTTCTACAGTCACCTCTCTACCTTCCAATGCTTGTAGTACACAATCTCTCCATCTCAACGGAGGTCTTCCTATCCGTCCTACCTCCCCTTGTATCTGACTCATATACTCTCTTTGCAAGTCTTTTATCTTCCATTTGCTTAACATCTCCATACCAGCACAGCACCCTTCTGTCCACTCTGGCCAACAACGGTTCCTGCTGTCCCACTCTCCTACGTACCTCTTCATTCCTCATCTGGCTCTACGAGTCAATCCACATATACTCCTCAAGCAGTTCATCTCCATCACATCCAGCTTTCTTCTCTCTTTTGCCTTCAGAGCCCATGTCTCAGCCCCATACATCACTGTTGGTAAAACTACCCTTTGATACGTTGCACTTTTAGCTTTTATTCCGAGATTTCTCACCTTCCACATACTTCCCATTGCTCCTAAAACTGTTTTTCCTTCACATACTCTCTGTTTTACCTCCATTTCCACACCTGTGTCCTTGCTTATCACTCCTCCCAGATATATAATACACTCTACTTGTTCCAGTATTTCTCCATCCAGCCGCACATCTAGATTCACCCTACGAGCGCCTCTATTACACAACAACTTTTATTGACGTTGACCCTCGGCTTACCACACCAAACTTTTTGACTAATCGCTGCAGTTTTTCCTCAGAATCCGGCACCAACGCTGTGTCATCATCGAACAGCAACTGGTTTAACTCCCAAACTCTACCATTCTTTCCTACTAAGCCCAATCCTCTAACCATAGTTCTTATTTTCACCTCCCTCACCACACCATCCATATAATCATTAAACAACCATGGTGACTTTACACAACCCTGTCGCAGACCTACATTTACCTAAAAATAAAAACCATTCACTCAACTCATTTCCTAGTCTAACACACTCCTTAGCACCTTCCACATTGCTTCTCGATCCACACGATCATACGCTTTTTCCAAATCCATGAAAGCCCCAAATATCTCCTTATGCTTCTCTAAATACTTCTTGCATAGCTGTCTTACTGCAAAAATCTGATCCACACACCCTCTTCCCCTCCTAAAACCACACTGTTCTTCTCCTATTGCACCTTCTGTACACTTTATTATCTTCTCTATCAACACCCTGCCATACAGCTTTCCAACAACTGATACAAAATTAATACCTCCATTAACTTGAACACTCCTGCTGATCTCCCTTCCCCTTGTACAACGGCACAATACATGCATTCCTCCAGTCTAGTGGTACCATTGACACAACAAAGCACACATTGAATAGTCTCACCAGCCAATCTATCTCCACCCTTCTTAATACACTCCACAGCAATACCGTCCATACCTTCTGGAAGGATGGAGTGAAGAAGTATATGGATGAAGGCGGTGCTGGTTGGGAGGAAGGGCGTGACTGGGGACAGAGGTGCATGGGGGTGTTTCGTTCGTGGCCACCCCTTCGTGGATCACGGCATCAGGCAATAGAGATAGATATATTTGTCTCACTGCTTCTTTCACCTCATTCTTCTCAATCCTTTAATTCATTCCCTGCCACCTGAGTGGCCTGCGTAACCTTATCTCCGTCAACCACTGCCTCCCTTCCATCTATTACATTTACAAAAGATTCTAAATACTCAACATATCTTTTCCTCACTTGCACTCCTTCCACTAGTTGTTGTTGTTGTTGTTGTTGTTCCCTAAGCTGCCTGGCCGAACAGCCCCGAGTCCCTGAGAAAGGCCATGGCCACGATCGGGCTTTCCCACAGAGCTCTCATTGAGTGTAGATTGTGTTGTTGGCGTAAGTGGTTGTGTGAAATGCAGTCTTCTATGATGTGCTTAATGGTATGGGGTGCTGTGTTACATCCCGGGCAGGCGTCGACAACAGAGTCATCCAGTCTCTTCACTAGTAATTCTCCATTTGCATCTTTCACAGACTCTTTCCTCTTTTGTTCTCCTTTCCTTACTCTATTCACCTCCTTCTCGAACATCTTGTTGCGTTCCTCAAAATGCTCACTTAATCCTTGACCCCACCTTTGATCAGCAATTTTCTTCGCTTTTCTAATCTTCCGTTTCGCCTCTCTCCTTTTCTCCTTGTACCTTGAGAAGTTACACATGCAAAATAGGGCATGACAAATATGCTCATGTGTGTGTATATAATTTATTGCCAATAAGATTTTACCATATGTTGGGAGAACCAGATATAGCTATAAATGCCTTAAGGGGAGGTTTTTAGTTTGTTTTCTACTCCTCCAGCAATCTTAAAATTTCACCCCCTTGTCCCTCTTTCAAGATAAATTTGTACATTTTTCGGTAGAAAAATGTCCCGGCTGAAAGCCGGTTCCTCTTATATTACAGGCTCGCTATCGCTCGCCAGGATAAAATCGACACCTAAATGGCACGAAAGGTTTTAAAATTGACAGAAATGGGTCGAAAGTTCTTAAAATCGTCTAAATAATGGGGCGAACGTCTTAAAATTAGAAAAGCAATGGGGCTAAACATGAGGGAGAAAGGAGTCAAGAAAAAAATCCCTCAAGTGGAAATCTCCCCTTAAGTCTTAACTCAATTAAGCAACACTTCCAATTATTATCATCAGTTTTGAAAAAAAATATTTTTGTATACAGTATTTCATAAAAAAGTCTACGATGATTACAAACTGTACAGTTAACCATATGAATGTGCACTCACTCCATGAATATATACATGTAAGTCAAAAATAGCATGGCTGACCTACAAGAAGAACAAAATGTTATAAAACCATTAACTGCTCACATGAATTAACTATTGCATAACAAATTACACACCTAATTTATATTTTTCACCAACGAACTTTATTTCTAAACTCAATTAACCCTCTCACGACCATAGGACGCAGAGGTTGCCAGATTAGCAATAAGAAAAAGATTACTCTCACTGTTATAATTACCTCTCCAAAATTAGTTTTCTGCCCACAGCTAACTCAAAGACAACTGCAGAGGTTGAAGTAAACAAACTAAAGGTTTATAGATACCCCTGACGGTAACAAAGGATTTAAAGTATCCCTAATAGGCTCAACACAGCTAACTCAAAGACAACTGCAGAGGTTGAAGTAAACAAACTAAAGGTTTATAGATACCCCTGACGGTAACAAAGGATTTAAAGTATCCCTAATAGGCTCAACACAGCTAACTCAAAGACAACTGCAGAGGTTGAAGTAAACAAACTAAAGGTTTATAGATACCCCTGACGGTAGCAAAGGATTTAAAGTATCCCTAATAGGTTCAAAAATCGCGTCCGGATGTGAGAGGGTTAATGAAATCAACAAATACATGTGGCACTCCGAGGACTCAAACCTAGGATACTCGCACCGAAATTCCGCGTATTTATGCATTACGCTATCAAGAATTCAGCCATACTAAATTCATACGGGCAACTATACCTTATCACAAACTGTTGGTAACAAAAACTATCTCCTTATAATACTGTAGTTGAATATCATTATACAGGAAGAGTGTGTATAGATATAGTTTGTGCAATAAAAAATATAATTATACATTATTGGAAAATAGACGTGCTTGGCTTCTAGCTATAAGGATAAGCTCTTGAGTGAACAGGGGTTTGCTATTATATTAGAATACGCTATCTACAATATAAATACACCAATTTAAATACAATAAATTAATTTCACCGCTTGCTTTATGAACTATGATAATAATACACCAATTTAAATACATAAATCAATTAACACCCACCTGACGGAATAAATGTCTATCGTAAACACAGAACAATTTTGGCTCCAGAGAGAGTCAATTCAACCCCTTCAGCATGATCACGTAATCTTCATCTTCTTCTGGTTAACATTAGACGATTTTCTTTAGCTTGCAATCTACCTCTGCGACTCAAAAGGGGAAATATGATCTCAATTAACAAAGGTCCTTCTGAAGCTGCACAAAATGGTCTAAATTCAGCCAGAATTAAAGCTGAAAAGGCACCATCGTGGTGAAGGGGTTAAATGCTGGCGTTCTCTCGTTACAAGCGCCACTTCTCCATATCATCAGATTCAATAGCACTCCCATTACATAGCTACAGGTCTCCCTCACTATCCGATGCTACAATTTATGATATTATTATAGGTTTTATTTATAGGTTTTTAGGGGTTTGTTTGGGTTTTGGCTGGTCCGAGAACGCATCCTCATTAAGTTTAGGCTTCGCTATATGATTTTTCTATTTAAGTTCGGGTTTTCAGGAACGTAACCCAATCGTATACCGAGGGAGATCTGTATTTTAACATCCTAAGGCGTACAATCTTCATTTAGCATAAACACTTATTCCATGATGCGGGTTAAACTCCTCCATTGTATAAACCTATGAATGCCACAGAGATTCAAACAAAAAGTATATATATATCAGTGAAAAAATACAAAAGTTCCTTACGACCTAAAGTAGCAAAGCCTCTAGCGACATCTTAGGCTCTAGTAATGCCAATAAGACTATGATCCGTTCCAGCGTGACGGTCGGCACCACGCGTTAAGGGGGAGTCAAAGGGTTTTTCTCGACCCCCTTCTCCCTCATGCGTAGCCCCATTAGTTTTGAGATTTTAAGGCGTTCCGACCATGAGTTTGGTTATTTTACCACTTTCGTCCCATTACATATCCTTGTCAATATTAAGGCTTTTTGTGTCATTTTGATGTCAATTTCTTTCCTGGAGCCGAAAAAAAATTCTACCGAAAAATGTACAAATTTATATCGAAGAGGGGGTCTTAGGGGTGTTTTTTTAAGCTTGATAGAGGTTTAGAGATACTAAAACCCCCTTCTTAAACCATTGATCCGAACCAGAAAATTATGCTGCACCATACCGTCTGAGCTCCCTTAATACCCTCCCGACTGGCTGCCCTTGAAGTACGTACAATCACAGTCGAAAGTTGCGTCCTACCTCCAGGATTTTAATTTGCGTTATCTCTCTAGTGAATTATTTTGATTTTTTTCACCAACCAACTTCACATCTAAACTCAATTAATGAAATCAACAAACACATGTGGCACTCCGAGGACTCGAACCCATGATACTCACATCGAAATTCCGCGCACTATGCATTACGCTATCAGGACAGTTAACATTAATTTTCTTTTCTTTATATGTTTTTAATTCATTGGGAGGTGTTTGGTGTGGGGAGTTAAATTAATCAATTCGATTAATTCATATTCTTTTGCTGTTTCTTCAATAAGTTATTTCCACACAGTTATTTTTATAGATTCACTTGTTTTTATATTTCTTACAGTTTCTTACAGTTTCTTACAGTAGATCCTCTGGAAAAAGGCAAACTATGCCTGTGTATCCAGCTCAGTACCAGTACTTGCACTGCTGCGGTCGTTCACGGTGTTGGCGGCGGCGGCGGTAGCAGACGCAACATTTTTACTATTCTGTATTTTTGTTTTATAATCAAACTTCAAATCTTGTCTTCCCCATGCTTTATCAAGATTACTTTCAAATATATAAATGACTTTATATAGTGTTGTGTAGTTTCTGGTTTTACATTTCAATTTATAGAAGAAAAAATCATCGACTGAAAAGCGCCTTAAAACACAGTATAAGCTCTATTCATACACTTAAGAGGAGATATCCACCTGGAGGATTTTTTTCTGGACCCCTTTCTCCCTCATGTTTAGCACCGTTGCTTTTGAGATTTTAAGACGTTCGCCCCATTAGTTTGACGATTTTAAGAACCCTCGCCCCATTTAAGTCAATTTTAAGACCTTTCGTGCCATTTAGGTGTCGATTTTTTCCTGGCGAGCGATAGCGAGTCTGTAATTTAAGGGGAACCGGCCTACGGCCGGAAAATTTTTCTACCGAAAAATGTACACATTTATCTTGAAAGGGGGTCTAGGGGGAGTAATTTTAAGCTTGATGGAAGTCTAGGGAATCAACTAAAAACCTCCCCTTAAAGGACTTGTTAATTTTACTAAAGAGATTCCACAATTCTAAATAATGGAGACAGACATATGACTTATGAGTATGACTGGACATTTTTACTGTTGAATGGGGCTATTTTAGAGAAGCGGGGCAAAATTTGAAGTGTGATTTTATAGTTAAAAAAATATCACTATTTTGACCAATGGAGGCTATGTGAATTGCTCATAAAATTTACCAGAACGTCCCGGACTTCCCAAACTTGACTAATTCCTTTAACGTGACGATAGTGCGTTGTTATGTGTGCGATTAGTTTGCTTGGGAAACAGATTAACTTGCTCATGTAGTAATGTACACCCTATGTGGTGGATTGTGTTCTTTTATTTAATAATTTTCATTTTAGTAAGCGTTGTTTCCACATAGCGATTTTGATCATTTAATTTGACTTTATATTGTCCTTGTCCCAATTTTGGTTTGTTTAGTTTGCAAGTTTTACATTTTAATTAATAATAAATATAAAACCATTAACTTTATATTTAGTTTAAAGGCTGCAGCAAAGATCATAAGATCCTAAAGACCCTGTCATCCTACTGAGGCATTTATGTTATTATTCTTATGCATGAATTTCACCATCCAATAAAGCCCCATTTCTCCGGCGTAGACCCATTAGGCGGTACTTTAAATGTAGTCACCCGCAGGAAAGGCAACCCCTACTGTACCGTAGGGTACAGTAATAAAAGTCCCCTCCATATCCAAGCAATGTGGCCATAATGGCAAGATAGAACAACCTCCCACCTCAAAAGATGAAGGAATACTGGCTCTCCCAGCCTGCAGAGGCTTGGATATAAGCTGAGCAGTGTTGCCAACTCTAGAGCAGTGCTCAAACGGTCGTAGTACCAGGCTCTGCCTGATACTGGCAGTTACAAGGAAAGTATATTACTGACGGCTCTCTGCCGTCGCTGGGACTAGGGAGTGATTTATCTACTGACGGCTCCCTGCCGTCACTGGTACAGAAGGGGTTAAGGGGGTATCGCAAAAGAGCTTTCATCAGCAACTTTGGATGGTCAAAAAAATTCCAGCAACATTTCTGGTATCGGAAACTAGACTGTTGGCCACCCCCAGCTAAAAAAAAAATAATAATTGGGAGTGCCTGAGTAGATATATGTGACAGAATCAGTATAAAAAGTTTACCTCATAAGCTGCCAGACCAGTGTTGAAGATAAATGTTGAGTGAAAAAGCGCTTGTGTGATACCGGCCAAAGGAGCTCCAGCCTTTCACCTGCACTTACAAGACACCATCAGGAATGTCTTGAAAATACAAAATGTCTTTTAAGGAATACTAATGTCTTGATAATACAAATGTCTTGTAAAGGACAGATGAAGGGGCTTGCAGCTCCAGTGTGTTCCATCCCAAGTGACATAAACCCCCTGAGGATCTAAGACGCGTGTGTCCTTTTATTTTGGTTATCAGTAGATGATTTTCTGCAAATTAGGAAGGATATCAAGGAATTTAAGGGGTAAATACTATGTCAAAAGGATATCAAGGAATTTAAGGGGTAAATACTATGTCAAAATGATATCAAGGAATTTAAGGGGTAAATACTATGTCAAAAGGATATCAAGGAATTTAAGGGGTAAATACTATGTCAAAAGGATATCAAGGAATTTAAGGGGTAAATACTATGTCAAAAGGATATCAAGGAATTTAAGGGGTAAATACTATCTCAATTAACTCTTTAGCCCCACAAGTTAACCCTAAGCTGTATATAATCGTCTAAGGGTAGCCAGAATAAACTGTCCAATTGCGTCATTATCCTCGAAGGGTTAAATTAAAAGGCCCTGGCAAGATATTGGATGGTCACTGTAGCGATCGATAAAACAAATTGGACAAAAAATATCGGACATATGGCTTCCGATAGCCTGCTTATTGTTGTCAAAAGTTCCGCATTTCTCCTTATTATCTATGTGTACAATTACGGCACAAAAACAGCTGTTCCTGCGTTCAGTACCAAATTGTTGGCTATTACAAAAAACATTAAACAGTAGAGATAAAAAATGGAAGGAATACACCACTAAAACTTTCTATAAATGTTGATAAATTGCATGACTGAAATAATAAATAAAGAATTTGATACATTATAAATATTTGTCCGATATTTCAGTAGTCTAGCTTCTGCATTTTAATCATACAGGTATAATATATGGCAGGTATGTTGCTAAAGTGAAGTACTGTATATTTCTCGGGCGTTTCCGCACCCTCCTCAGCTCCCCGCCATGGAGTCGCTTCGGTCACCCAGGCTTTATTGTGGTTGGCAGGGAGGGTTCTGTGGGGGCGCTCGGTTACGGCCTTGGCCTTGCTCGGGGCCTTGGGGCTGTTCGGCCAGGCAGCTTGGGGAACAACAACAACTGTATATTGATTTGCGCTTAACCCTTTGAGTGCCAGCGACGTGTGTTATATTATATTCTAGCTATATTTAGACGATATTATGCAGCTTAGGAAGGATATATGAGAGCTAAAAGGATGAATGGAGATAGTCGGTGGCCTTTTGATTGCTAGACTTCCTTCCTAAGCTGAATAAAATCGTCTAAATATAGTTAGAATAACATGAAAAAAAGACGCCGCTGGTAGCCTACAGGAAGGGTTAAGTATATGAATAAATCTATCCATTATCATGTATATGCATGCTATATGTATATTATATATATACTTTAGAGGTTGTATTGTGAAAAATTAGAGGAAACAGACGGAAAAGAGATTGGTCAACCTGTACCGTATACCGTTTTCTTCTATATGTCTGCTAATTAAAAATTCAACATGTGGTACAAAATAAAACAGTTTAGCACTTTAATAAGCCAAACCAGTAAGTAGAGGATGTTGAGCCATAATTTTAAAATTATACAAAAAATGAGAAAAATTCAAAGAACTCAAAAATAACGAAAAGACAAAATAATACGTCAAAATTCACAAAAAACACATACCCATCCAAAAATAGCATCTTCTATACCCAATTGTACAGAAAATAGGTAAAATATATATAACAACATAATTATTACACATTAAGAACATATTATGTATAAGTTAAGAACAATTGATATGTGGTACAAAATATGTTCAACATTCAACAGAGCACCGACAGATAAAAAACTAAAAAGCTACATATTATCAAAATCATATACAAAAATTCCTAAATTAAATAGTGTTAATAACTCCTTCAATCAGATAACTTAATTTCCACATAGTTTCCACATATGTTTCCACATAGCGATTTTGATAATTTAATTTGACTTTATATTGTCCTTTTAATTAGTTAATTCTAACTAACCCTAGATGCTTTTATTCAGCTTATGAAGAAACTCTCCGTCTGAGAACAGCTGATATTATATAATACGCCCACTTTGACTCCAAGAGTCTTCCTAAGTTGAACAATTCATCTGGGAGTTGTTAGAATTTTGCTTAAATGACAGAAGCCGAAAAAAGGCCCAACTACCTGAAGCGAGCATCCCTTCAAATTCTCCCTACCAGGAATTCACCGGAGACCTCTGGTGGACGCTTCCGAAGTAGCGCCAGAGCTACGTCTGTCGACATAAACAATACTCAACACCTAGGCTATGCAAAGTTTATCACGATTTCTTACGATTCTGCATGTTTTTACTATATACTAGATGGCTATACTAAGTGCTTATATAGTATGGTAGTTGTGGGGGTAATGTGTCAGCTATAGAAAGTACGACATATAGCTTATAATTAAGAATGATTGATGGAGAGGGAGGGTGAAGAACTGCGGGATATCGCCATTTAAAGGGCCCAGATCGCTTACTGTACAAAACAACGTGTCTGGCGTGGCAACTCCAAGAATTTCTGGTAGGGAGAATTTAGAGTGATAAAAGTCAAATACAAATTCCAGAATAATAAATATACACCATCATCTGATTGAAAGGGTTATTAAGGGTCTCTCTTAGCTGCTGAGCACAATTAGTAGTTGATCACATTACAGAACAACCAAGGATCACAGTTCATTTTTTATACCGAAAAATGCACAAATTGATCTTGGGGGGGTATATTTTTAAGCTTGATGGAGGTCTAGGGAGGAAACTAATAAATACTACTACTGTACCAATAAATACAACTATATACTGTACCAATCATAAATAAATAAATAAATACATAAATAAATAACAATTCTTCCCTAAATGGAGCTGCAATGTTCGGTTTGTTTGTTTTGCAAGTTTTACAGTTTAATAAGTTATTTTACCTTTATATTGTCTTTGTCTAAGTTTTGGTTTGTTTAGTTTGCGAGTTTTACATTTAAATGTTAATATGTGAGCAAGATGATATTGTCGCAGCTTTGACGAAGGTTGTCTATAAAAGCTTTACAAAATAGAACTTTAGCTACAACTTATACTAGAATTTCTTGCAAACTTTAAGTGCAAAAATATAATAAAGAACTGAAAAAGAAAAAAAAACACAAACAAAAAAAAAGGAAAAAAAGTGGGGATTAGGCCTAAGTATTATAGCCTACAGCAGATAGACTGAAAACAAAAAATGGGGATTGGGTTTGAGTAAATAAATAGATAGATAGATAGATTGAATAGATAGATAGAACTGTACTGAATAAGGTGTAATGTGAAAAATGTATGACCTCAGGCAATAGATGTAAATAATATCAGAGATGTACGTGGTGCATATTACGGACTAACTGTTATAATGACCGTGTCCAAAATTCAAACTCTTAAACAAATTACTCCATAATACTAACATACGATTGTCAATTGTACTTTAATCTCATTTTCTATAATATAGTACAACATAAAAAAAAAAGGCGATACAAAAATTATCCATATTATTAATACAGGTACTCCAAAAATTAGTGAGAAAAATATTGCATGAATTTCAGATCTCAGAAGCTCGAAATGAGTATTATCATAAGCATTCCAAAGCTAGTAATACAAAGGTACAGCAAATTTACCGCATTTATCAGCATAGAACACGCCCCGTTGTAATATACGCACCTGCAAATTTGGCTATATATAAAAAAAAAAAAAAAAAAAAAGCTACCGGTACTGTTAAGCCGGCATTACATAATCACTTTAGTGGCGGATATTCTTGGAGTCAAAGAATCGGAGTCTGTATGGTTGAAGTAGAGCCTATTTTCTCACTATTTCTACCATCATTATGTCCATATTATGAAGTTTGGCTCAAAAAGTTGGTTATGTTTAATACAGCACCAAAGACTAAAACTACATTAAAATAACATTATAACTTTTATCGGATACCAGACTGATACGACCCGCTGAAAAACCTGATTCTGTGACACCGGCTTTAGAGTGCAAAGTGCAGGGCGATTCTGAGGGCTGTATTTGTGGGGGGAAAAAATGCGTCTTCTATACCAGTAAATACGGTATGTGACCAATAGATGAGCCAGAGAGAAAGAGACCAGCAGATTATATTGGGATGGGTATAAAAGCCTCACTCTCCCCTCGATACTTGTATTACCCTGAAGACGTCTTGAGAGAATAGAGGAAAGCTAGGTATTACATTGGTTTTACTACACACTAAACATTCTTTGGCTTAATGCCCATGGAGGTGAGGAGCGATGAAGCAGGCCCTGGGAGACCGTTCTGGGCCGTGTACGTCTTGACCAGGTCCTTTACAGCTTGCATGTCCACCTTCACCGGCGAGAAGTCCTCCACGTCGTCAAACTCATCATCTCCATCGTCCTCCGGAGCCTGAGGGGGACATGTGGTGGTGAGGGTGTCGGTGAGCTTGGAGTTGTTGGCGAGGGTGTCGGAGAGCTTGGTGTTGGCCAGTTCACGTTCCATTTCCCGCATGTACTCCCTCATTTGCAGGTCCACCCCGGAAGATGAAGACCCTGACTCGCCCGACTGTTGGGAGGTGTTGGAGGACTTGCGACACAGTTTATCTGTATCATTCTCTTCTTCCTCGCCGTAGCTGCTCATGCCCGAGGAATCGTCATCAGACTGACACCAGTAGTCGTCCTCCGGCACTCCTGACTCTGCAAGACACAGGAATATATAATGCACAAAGGGTAAGTATTCCAGCTTGTATAGATGGCTTGGGGGGAAGGTAAGCATGGTCTCTCTCGGAGGATGGGTTCTGTATAACCCGAAACGTTAAGAGGAATACAGCAGTGAAGCTCTCTCCTGTGCTTACTTTCCACCCAATGGATCAATCACACTCCAGCGACCAGCATACATAGGCCTCGTTACTTTACCAGTGTTGAGTCTAGGTCCTGTATATGCCTTCTATGTACAGTACAGTTGTTGTTGTTGTTGTTGTTCCCCAAGCTGCCTGGTACAGTAGACCATAGTGGCAGATTCACACTCAAGTCGGATATCACACAAGCGCTTCTTCCCTCAACTTTTAACGTCAACACTGGTCTGGCAGCTTGTGAGGTAAATGTTTTGAATATATCTAGTCACCTAAATTCCTCGATCTTCCGTTTAGTTTCTGACAATAGTACAAATATTTTCAGAAATGTTGCCGGAAAAATTTAAATCATAGAAAATTGATGAGAAAAGCTCTTGTGTGGTTCCTTTGTTTTGCTACAGAGAAATTGAACTAAATATAAAGTTCAGTTGCTACTGCTTAGTGCGGAGTAAAAAAAAAAAAAAAAAAAAAAATCAAATTTTAGAAGTCATCTGTGTGTGTAGAGCTGTATTTTTTGTTCATACATTACCAAGTACAGGTCTCCCTCACTATCCGTTACCCCGATTTACGATATTATTATACGTCTATGGGTGTTTGGGTTTGGGTTTTGGCTGGTCCAAAAAACGCATCCCCATTAATTTTAGGGTTTGCTATATGATTTTTCAATTCAAGATCGGGTTTTCAGGAACGTAACCCAATCGTCAATCGAGGGAGACCGGTATCTAGTTTAAGGGGAGGCAGACCGTTTCCCTGGACCCCATTCTCCCTAATATTTAGCCCCACTAGTTTTGAGAATATAAGACGTTCGGCCCATTAGTTTGCCGATTTTAACACCTTTCGCCCCATTTCGTTGTCAATTTTAAGATCTTTCGTGCCATTGAGGTGTCGATTTTTTCCTGGCGAGCAAGAGCGAGCCTACAATTATAAGAGGATCCGGCCTTTGGCCGGAAATTTTTTCTACCGAAAAATGTACACATTTATCTTGAAGGGGGCTCTAGGAGGTGTTTTTCTAAGCTTTTCTAAGTGTTTTTCTAAGCTAGGGAGGAAACTAAAAAATATATGAATAAATGAATTAATAGACCAAACAAACGGCCAGTCTCCCCCTAATTTTCAATAAACAAATATTTTCACTAAAGGTTGTTGTTGTTGTTGTTGTTTTTCCCCAAGCTGCCTGGCCGAACAGCCCCAAGGCCCCGAGCAAGGCCAAGGCCACAACCGAGCGCCCCCACAGAACCCTCCCCGCCGACCACAATAAAGCCTGGGTGACCGAAGCCACTCCACGGCGGGGAGCTGAGGAGGGTGCGGAAACGCCCGGGAAACCAAAGCCCCACCCAGGGCCCTGTGCCCCTCAGCAATTATGAAGAGAAAGTTGAGGGGCAAAGGAAAGATGTGACGCTTTGGCTTCCAATCTTGGTAGATTAGGAGGTCAATCCACGCAAGAGACGCCGTCACTTGAGATCTAGAAAATATATAAGTAAAAGGAACAGTCAGAGTAAGCTATGGGTATGGCAGAGATCGCTCAGTTCTCACTCTGATAGACCAGCCCATCACCAGTTCACTAAAGGTAAATCTTATTATCATCTTTTTTGTATCATGATTGAAGACATACATTGTAGTACAGTCGTGCTAATAAGTGATGTCTCGGCACCAAGTATGTTTTGATCAATAATTGGTATCAGCAATATCTAAGCTTCATTTCTTCATATCGAGTGAAATATGCAAACATGTTCGTACACTTACCCACCCTATTTAACATCTGACAAGACATTAATACAGCCCAGAGCAAGCCAAACGTAATGACAGCTGGGACATGACTTATTAGCGCGACCGTACATGAGATTCAAATGTCCATACATGAGTTAACCCCTTGTTGAGGATTATCACACATTCTGACAGTTCATTCTGGCTATCATTATATGATTCAATTCAGCTTTGACAGGCCTTCTAAGAATCAGAGGTAAAATATATCTCATTCTTACAGTTTCTTACAGTAGATCCTCTGGAAAAAGGCAAACTATGCCTGTGTATCAAGCTCAGTACCAGTACTTGCACTGCTGCGGTCGTTCACGGTGTTGGCAGCGGCGGTAGCAGACGCAACATTTTTACTATTCTGTATTTTTGTTTTATAATCAAACTTCAAATCTTGTCTTCCCCATGCTTTATCAAGATTACTTTCAAACTCCCTTATTGATTCGGAATCGACTACATACTGGGGCAGTGCGTTCCACTCATTTAATACTCATGGATGGGACTCGTTAGCCTTGGTCGGCAACTCATCTAGGGGAGACAACCTTATACAAATCCGAGTGGATGGGACTCGTCAGCCTTGGTTTGGCAACCTGTCTAGGGGAGTAAACCTGATACAAATCCGTACTGCTTACCTAAGGGTAAGGCAGGTTAGTGGATGGATTAGCCGAACACCACTGTAGAAAAATAGTGCTAACAAGATACACAGAGGGCCTCGGAGTCGGACAGATCCTAAATTGAGTGGTCAATCCTGTAAGTCCTTCACTAAACTGGCTCGGGTTGTCCCTCTCACAGGGAATAGGTCCGCTTGGGGGCATTCTGTGTATGGCCACCCTCGTAAGGGGAGTAAGGCATCCGGCAATAGATAGATAGATAGACTTCCAAAATTCCTTCCTAAGATGAATAATGTTGTCCACTGCTAGCCAGACTATAACTAAGTATTGTGTTCTCATATACTGAAGGGGTTAAAAGTGCTATATACTGTACAGCCATGGTCATGAATTTGTGGTATGCTTATGATCAAGCAATTCAGACACAGAGACTAAAGCCGCTGTCACACGAGCGCTTTTTCCGTCAATTTTCCATGACCAAGTATTTTCTCGTATTATTTCGGGACATTTTCGCACTAGCATCAATAACTAGACTGAAGGTAGATTATGTTAGGCGGTTAAATTCTGTTGATGTGTAATTTTTTAAGCTTCCAGACCATAATTGCCCGTAAAAATTGCTCGAAAAAGGGTTCGGGTAACTCCGGCTTAAGGCCCGTATTCCTGGACATACCCCATCACTGTCGGTGGTAATAAATACAGTCCTGCTGTATTCCCACCTGTTATTGTTTCCACTTGGCGATTTTGATTAGTTCTTTTGCGTTTATCTTGTGTCGTCCCAGTTTTGGTTTGTATATTTTGCAAGTTTTACATTATAATTGATAGCGCAATGCATTAATGCGCGGAATTTCGATGTGAGTGTCCTAGGTTCGAGTCCTTGGAGTGCCACATGTATTTGTTGATTTCATTAATTGAGTTTAGAAGTGAAGTTGGTTGGTGAAAAAATATAATTATCAATGATAGGCTACTTGTTGTAATTGCAACGAGATGTACTGGAACATTATCACATTATAACAACTAGCGAATCATAGTAAGAAAATTTACAAAGAAAGAAATAGGCTTGAGAAGGCAAAGAACTCATTTTGTGATAAAGTGGTAAATGAGTGGAACGCACTGCCCCAGTATGTAGTCGATTCCGAATCAATAAGGGAGTTTGAAAGTAATCTTGATAAAGCATGGGGAAGACAAGATTTGAAGTTTGATTATAAAACAAAAATACAGAATAGTAAAAATGTTGCGTCTGCTACTGCCGCCGCCAACACCGTGAACGACCGCAGCAGTGCAAGTACTGGTACTGAGCTGGATACACAGGCATAGTTTGCCTTTTTCCAGAGGATCTACTGTAAGAAACTGTAAGAAATAGTGACTACGTACATACAGTACATACAAACTAGTTAAAGACCGTTTTGTCCACAGAGACTGCGGATACAGTTTCACGTCCTAAAGGGCTGCCTCTGTTGTCAAGTTCTTTATTATGAGATCGGGCTAGAGTACCTGATCCCAAATCTTTGTAGGTCTACCCCTATGAGCAGCTCCCCCCACATTCACAGTCCAGCATTTCTTCACTGGCTATCAATACAGAAAAACTATAGTAATTACCACCAACAATATAACTATAGTAATTACCACCAACAATGATCATGTGGTGATGGGCTGGTATATCAGAGTGAGAGCTGAGCAATCTCTGCCATACCCATAGCTTACTCTGACTGTTCCTTTTACTTATATATTTTCTAGATCTCAAGTGATAGCGTCTCTTCCGTGGATTGACCTCCCAATCTGCCAACCTAGAGGTTGGCAGATTGGAAGCCAAAGCGTCACATTTTTCCTTTGCCCCTCAACTTTCTCTTCATAATTGCTGAGGGACACAGGGCCCTGGGTGGGGCTTTGGTTTCCCGGGCATTTCCGCACCCTCCTCAGCTCCCCGCCTTGGAGTGGCTTCGGTCACCCAGGCTTTATTGTGGTAGGCAGGGAGGGTTTTGTGGGGGTGCTCGGTTATGGCCTTGGCCTTGCTCGGGGCCTTGGGGCTGTTCGGCCAGGCAGTCTGGGGAACAGCAACAACAACAACAACAATGATCCGGCATGTCTAGGAATACGTGTTTCGATATATTTTGATGGGCCCAAAAATCAAGTCAGTGTGTTTTATTAGCTAAGGCTCACTGACCCATCTTTATCGCTTGTAGTGTAGCACGAAAACCTGACCGTGACTATTTCTCCGCATCACTGTCATTTGCCCGGTAATTATTGCGCCTTTTCCTCATGAGTACTGATAAAAAGGTATTTCACATTATATTCTACATATCATTAGGTAATTTTATGAACTTAGGGAAGGATGTATAGGAATCAAATGGTAAAATCTCTCTCAATTAACTCCAACTGACACTGGAAAGGATGTAGTTTCCGGGTGTACGGTTGTCATGTTGTGGGCTCGCACTTACGTTCCCGTCTATTTCGACGCTATATTTTCTGCTATTTGCCCCCTGTCATTACTGCATGAATACTAGGTTAGGTTAGGTTAGGTTGTTTGGTTAGGCTAATGTATTTTTATATCCAAAGGCATCCGCATAGTGTAAACAAGGTGGGCGGTACACCCGGTAACTACATTCTTGCCCTGACACTTTTTAAACTTACAAAAATCATCTCATAATTGCTATAATAGTATGTGAAATAGTATCATTAGTACTGAAGGGGTTAAAGGTTTACTATTCTATCTTACACAAGGTCAAGGTAAAGGTGTTGTTGATCCTTGCCAGCATAAGTCGTATAACCCATGTCAATTATCTTGGGTAAAAGTTATAAGGTACTGTCCAGGCTAGTTTGACAGCCTAGTTTTACATATCATACTTTGTTACTTTTTATCTTAAGAATAACCGAAAAACCTAACCTAAGCATTCCTAAATGTAGTGAGACCTTAGAAGTATCTTTAGTTAGGTTAGATTTTTAGGTTATTCAAATAGTAGAGTAAAAAATAAAATACAGTACTGCAAAGTTTGGCTGAAAAAGTAGTCAAGGATGATATCAATCATATTTCTGACATACAGCCACTACATAGATGGCCCAGATCTGCCATAGGCCAATATTATATAATCATACACTGTACTGGAAAATAAAGTAACACCAAAATTTACTACCGTATAATAAATGATTGGCAAATATAGTGACACCAAAACTTACTATCCGAAAAATAATGTGTTTGTTACTCACATAGGCCAGGAAGGGTGGCTGGGGTAGCACCTGCTCAACAAACCATAATAGTGTGGAGGAGGATGACGTCCCCACAGGAGGCAACTGGCCTTGCACCCCTGTCAGTCGTCCTTCGCTCCAAGCAGCCCCAGATCCACCCTATAGCCGAGCCCGTTCGCTATAGATGTCGCGGTCATGATTGTCAAACCCCGATGGTTCATATGCGCGATACTTAATGAAATAATGGTTTCGGGTATGTACAGCCAATTAATTATAATGTAAAACTTGCAAAATAAACAAACCAAAACGTATACGAACACAGTAAAAAGACAAAACAATATTGGTTGACAAATTTAGACAAAACCATGTAATATCTTCACACATCGCTAAGCTTGGAAGATGGTTACGGTGTGCGTATACAGACAGGCCTCTAATATGTAATTTACGATATAGTGGGGTGCCGATTGTTTCTGAATTGGCTGTACAGTTACATTCAAAAGTTGTGTCCTACCTCCATAATTGCAATCCAGTTAACTCTCTAGATATATGAGAAAAATATCCTTAACACCCATAAGCAAAGCCTTCATATTCAAGGTTTGTGCAGTGAGGTTCAGGAGCATCTTTGTATTAAACCAATAGAGGAAACTTAATCTGTAGTTATGAAGGTAAGACTCTGCTTTTGTCCGTGGGTGTACATGATTGAAGCTACGAGACAGTTAGTGATGAAAAAAGAGGAAGGGAATTAGAAACGATGAAAGGTGGTGGTTTTGAATTACGTGTGTATGTATGGTGATGCATTGCTTGAAGTAGTCATGCACCACAAGCCTTGGGTAGACAAGTGGTTTTGGAAAGTTAGATAGAAACGAGGGTACCATCCAAGACTACATTCGCAGTTTAATTTAAATTAATTATTTATATATTTTCTGGATTTGAAATAACAAAACCAACTAAACCCAACCTTTCATAAAGATTTTCCTAATCTTCCAGTATATTAGGAAAAGTTAGGTTAAGGTTTAGGGTTATTCAAAACCTAGAAAATAATATAAATTATCGATCTATTGCCAGATGACTTGATACCCAAGGGGGAGGCCACAAATGAATCATTCAATGTACCTCTATCATCTGTCAACCAGCGACCCTCCTCCCACCGAACACCACTTTCAATCAAATACCTCTCAACTCCATCCCTCCACCTCACTCTCGGTCTGCCCTCCATTTTTGCCCTTCCACCTCACTCTCATACACTCTTTTAGTCATTCTCTCACCCTCCATACAGTCCACATGACCAAACCACCTCAAGGTGTTGCTCTTCACACCTTTTAGGACATCCACGTCCACACCACATGCTCGTTTGGCTGCTCACCCTCCATACAGTCCACATGACCAAACTACCTCAAGGTGTTGCTCTTCACACCTTTTAGGACATCCACGTCCACATCACATGCTCGTTTGGCTGTCTATCTCTTCAAATGACTTCCCATGCATTTAGTTAGTACTGTAACTCATATCCATCCTTCTCACTTTTAATCTAATGTCCATGCTTCACTCCCATACATCAATGTTGGGATTCCTATAACCCGCCTCCCCTGCTGTAGCCTACCTTCTCACACTTCATCCTCTAATTTCCCATCTTTACTCATTACACTGCCCAATTACTTAAATGAGCTGACATTTTCCATTACCTGACTATTCAACTTCACTTCATACTCTGTGACTGCATCCATCTGATAGAGCATAACATTACTCTTTAACATTGACCCTCAGGTTCTGTTTCTCACACACCGCACTAAACATATTTACTAAACCCTGCCGCTCCCACTCATTATCACTCGTCAGAATTGTATTATCATCAAATAGTAGCACAGGCAGCTTTCAATCACTCCCTTACCTTACCATGGGTACTCCAACATACTCTGCTCTTCCTTGTATTTCATTAATGACTCCATCCAAACATACATACTGAACAAATAAGGAGAACATCACACACCCCGGGCGTTTCTGCACCCTCCTCAGCTCCCCGCCATGGAGTGGCTTCGGTCACCCAGGCTTTATTGTGGTCGGCAGGGAGGGTTCTGTGGGGGCGCTCGGTTATGGCCTTGGCCTTGCTCGGGGACTTGGGGCTTTTCGGCCAGGCAGCTTGGGGAACAACAACAACAACAACAACAACAACAACAACAACAACAACAACAACAACAACAACACACCCTTGCTTTACCTCAACATAATTTATCTGTTAATCCTCTACACACACTGCCACTCTTGTACCCTCGTTCATGCTCTTTATGGATCTCAGTAACTTACCATAATACTACACACACTGCCACTCTTGTACCCTCGTTCATGCTCTTTATGGATCTCAGTAACTTACCATAATACTACACACACTGCCACTCTTGTACCCTCGTTCATGCTCTTTATGGATCTCAGTAACTTACCATAATACATACATACATACATACAAATTTAAAGACTGTTTTGTCCACAGAGAAAGTGGTTACAGTCTCACGTCCTGAATGGCGGCTTTCCAGGCGGCCCTGTCAAGGGCTGCCTCTGTTGTCAAGTTCTTTATTTTGAGATCAGACCAGAGTACGAGGTACGAGGTACCTCACACTCTGTGACTGCATCCCTCTCAAAGACCATAACCTTACTCTTTGCCACATTGACTTTTTAAAAATTAGGCTACAAAACTAGTCTTGGATGGTAATGATAAGGGGTCTAGGAGAAAATACTGACAAAGCAAAGTTATATACAGTATAAGTTAATTATAACAGGAGTGAATGGACAAATAGAAAGTAAGAGGTAAATGTGGAGGTGAAAATATATAAGCCAGGGGTAAGAAATTGTCAGGACCCGAGAACCATTAACTAGCGAAACATGGTGACAGACAACAAAAAAGAATATTAGGCTTATTGAAGCCATCCAAATTCCTTAATTTGTTTTGTTTATTAGCCAACCCAGAATCCCATCAACCACATTAGAAATATATGTACAAAAGCAGTGATAAATATAGACAAACAATACTGAGTTTGTGTTCATAACATACACATACATACATACACAATTTTAAAGACTTGGTGATACACACAGAGCATGGTTTCCGTCTCCTGTCATAACTGCAGCGCTCCAGATAGCCCTGTCCTCGGGTGCCTCGTTTGTTAGTTTATAAATTTGAAATCATATTGTAGGACGTGATCCCACATCTTTCTAGATCTACCCATCTGTACAACTCCCTCCACGTTAATAAAGTTGCATCTCTACACCCAAGTTTGGTCATCCATACTTTCCACATGCCAAAACCGATCAAACCTGCTTGTACGCATCTCTTCACTGATACTCTTAATACCCAATTGCCTCCTCAGGTTCACATTAGTTCCTCACCTTTCAGTTCAACTCCACATATCCATCACACCATTGCCACACAAACAACAATACCATACAAAAACAAAACAAATATAGAGTTTGTGGGAATAGTATGAAAACCTTCGCAGTGGATATGCATGTGCCAAGAAAATGCACGTGGGGATCCAAGACTATAGCGAGGAAGAGCGCTATTTGACACGTGTATATAGCTGGGAAGTTTGAATGGCGAGTTAGATTTATTTGTAAATTAATTGGTGGTGGGATGGTGAAAACAGTTATGAATATACTGTACTATACAATATCAATGTGAATGAATTAAAATGTAAAACTTGCAAACTAAACAAACCAAAATTGGGACAAGGACAATATAAAGTCAAATTAAATTATCAAAATCGCTATGTGGAAACTACGCTTACTAAAATGAAAATTATTAAATAAAAGAACACAATCCACCACATAGGGTGTACATTACTACATGAGCAAGTTAATCTGTTTCCCAAGCAAACTAATCGCACATATAACAACGCACTATCGTCACGTTAAAGGAAGTAGTCAAGTTTGGGAAGTCAGAAGCTAGAACATTTGCAAGTGATAGGACCACATTAGAAAAAGCTTGTGATTTGCAAGGTGTGTACGTTTTTTTTTTTTTTTTTAATCTCCAGGGTGTTTGTGATGTAACTGCTATGAGAGCCTGTGTACTGGAGCGGGTGGTTCCTGAAGATTATTGATGAGTGGCTTGGCCCATCTTATTCTGTAGCGTTTATCTGTCTTCTTCCTTTTGATTGCTCTGAGGGTTTTCTGACTGACTGACTGACATATCTACTGCTGCTACATTGAAACAAGACTTGACCCTGCATTTTACTCAACTGAAGTAAAATAATTATTAACCCTCTCACGTTCTTGACGCAATTTTGAGCCTATTAGGGATACTTTAAAGCCTTTGTTACCATCAGGGGTATTTAGAAACCTTTAGTTTAGTTACTTTAACCTCTGCAGTTGTCTTTGAGTTAGCTGTGTTGAGCCTATTGGGGATACTTTAAAGCCTTTGTTACCATCAGGGGTATTTAGAAACCTTTAGTTTAGTTACTTCAACCTCTGCAGTTGTCTTTGAGTTAGCTGTGTTGAGCCTATTAGGGATACTTTAAAGCCTTTGTTACCATCAGGGGTATTTAGAAACCTTTAGTTTAGTTACTTCAACCTCTGCAGTTGTCTTTGAGTTAGCTGTGTTGAGCCTATTGGGGATACTTTAAAGCCTTTGTTACCATCAGGGGTATTTAGAAACCTTTAGTTTAGTTACTTTAACCTCTGCAGTTGTCTTTGAGTTAGCTGTGAGCAGAAAACTAATTTTGGAGAGGTAATTATAAGAGTGAGAGAACTCTATTTCTTATTGCTAATCTGGCAACCTCTGCGTCATATGGTCGTGAGAGGGTTAATAACTAAACAAAAATAAAGCAAAATAGTTTAGAGCTAACAAGAAGCAAGATAAAATTTGTGTGAAAAGAGGATATCAAAAGAACTGTAATAAAAGAAAGCAAGCAGCAGCATAGAAATAATGCAAAATTGGTAAATATGCAAAAACTTGAAGAGGATATTATAAGGCTTACCGAGAATGTTCGTCATAGCATCAGTGAATGAATCGGCATTAAAGTCAATCTTGTTGGAGAAAGAGGAAATGTCGGAGCAGTTGGAGGTGGTGGAGAGGGTGGAGACCTTCCGTAGGTGGTAGTTGGAGAGGGAGAAGGCCGAGGGCTTCCTGCTCTTCTTACGACCGGCAGTGGAGAGGGTGGACATTTTCCGCGCACGTTCCTGTAGATCTTTGGGCACCTCAGCTCCCTCCATGTCCGACATGTGGCCCAGGAAGGCGGATAGCGAGTGCATCACCTCCTCGTCACTCGCTGGCTTGGCTGCACTCGGCTTACCGGTACCAAATTTGTTTTCCAGCATTTCATCCAGGGCGTCAGGAGTGATCTGCAACCAACTGTCATCTGCAACACAACAATGACTAGATTTAGGCAAGGAAAAGGCATGAAGTATTCATCATCATAATCATAAACATAATTAACCCGTGCAGCCCGAAAGCCCGATCGTGGCCATGGCCTTTCTCAGGGACTCGGGGCTGTTCGGCCAGGCAGCTTAGGGAACAGGAACAGGAACAACAACAACAACAACAACCCGTGCAGTACCAGCGACATCTTATCAAACTTGATTCTAGCTGAAAACATTGGGTAAAATTCTAGTTTCACGTACACAGCGACAAAAGGGAGGCGCCGTTGTAAAGGCATAGCTTCCCGACCAACTATGAAGATCAGGGAAATTGCTGGGTAAAAGACGTAATATAATGATAATAAACTACATTAACGACATTAGCCTAACCTAACAACCTTACCTAACCTAACCTAGTATTATGTAATAGCTATGGTACCGCATATGGGGAGAAAATATTTTTTTTTTTTACAGTAGGTATAATTCCTTATAATGCATTTCCGCCGCTTTGGACATATATAGGAATTAAGTATGGTATATGACAACTCTAAAGTAGCCATAGAAATTTATGAGTATGCTGTGAAAGCGAAACTAGAATTAAACCGCAAATTGATGAGGGAAGATATTTACTCAAGGACACATGTATTCTTTCTTATGGATTTAAAGTTTTAAACTCTAAATAATTAACCCGTAAATTGCGCTCTCTACGACCTTGGTGCAATCAACAACAGATAGCTACAAAGTCAACATATTCCATTAACCCTTTCATGCACGTGTGGACGCAGGGGTTGCCGATTAGCAATCAGAAATAGAGTTCTTTCACTCTTATAATTACCTCTCCAAAATTATTTTTCTGCCCATAGCTAACTCAAAGACAACTGCAGAGGTTGAAGTAACTAAACTAAAGGTTTCTAAACACCCCTGATGGTCACAAAGGCTTTAAATTATCCCAGAATAGGCTCAAATGGCGTCCTGTACGTGAAAGGATTAATTTATAAATTAATATAAACAATAACTAATACAAACATTCTCAAATTGCCAGAATGCATCTTTTTACTTTGCAGTTTTGAAAGTATTTCAGATAATCTTATGTAATTAAATGTGTATTTGATAAAGTCAATTGCAACTGAGCTAACAATGTCAAGTAGATATAATATGTTAATAATGCATCAGTGACTTATCCTCAATTATAGTAATTGAAACATTTTATATAATGTTTGAGCTGAAAATAGTGCAAACTTATCTATTTATAAATATATAACTTACAAAAAATAAAATTATATATTATATAATTATACAGTATACAGTACTGTATATATATATATATATATACTGTATATATATATATATATATATATATATATATATATATATATATATATATATATATATATATGTGTATATGTATATAAATATATACAGTATATCTATATATCTATATATATCTATATATACAGTATATATATATATATATATATATATATATATATAGAGAGAGAGAGAGAGAGAGAGAGAGACATAGACAGATATTCTGTATATATCTATCTGTCCAAGGAATTCCATGTTACAAGCACAATATCTGCTAACCATCAGGTACCACAAGACGCGTGGCACGCTCCTTGAAGAACTCGTGGTCAATGTTGACCTTGGTGAGTAGCTTGATGATCATGGCGCCCATTGGCAGAAAATCATCAACACCGTCATTATTAGCAGCACGGCTCCTCTTCCTCCCCAGCGTGGGTAGGACGCTGGTCACAAAGTATTGTCGGGCTTGAATCTCCAAATCTTTGTACAGTTCAGATCCTTCCAATTCACCCTGGAAAACAATAATGTACAGTCAGAAGCAATAGTTGGCTTACAAACTCACTCACAGATAGAGTAATTTCAAGTTACTATAATTTTTACTTGACAACCCTTTTGTTTCTAATAGCCTCTGACTAGTACTATTGGTTTCATGTTAAACAGTGTTAAGGTAATGTTTTTCTCTCTAGATATCACACAAATGATCATAAAGTTTTCAGCCTTACAGAAGAGGTTGTGGGATGCCTCTCCGGCTGGTGGAGGGCCTGGCCTCAGCCATCCCTTGCTTGCAGGACCACTTGGAGAGGTCCGAGATGGAAAAGGTGGTCTTGTTCCCAGATTTTTCTCGGAACAAGTACTGTGCAGTATACCCTTTCGTAAAAATATTTGGTTGGAAATGCTAGCCTATAAGGTTGTGAAAGAAATGTCAGGGCCGATATTCTTGGGTACCGAAGAAGGCCGGGTATCTTCAGGCAGTTTATGATCAGTCTGCCCTAAAACCCTTCATTGTCAAGAGGAAGATCACTATATTGACCAGAGAGTCTCTGGCCATGTCCCTGTCTCAGTATGTGTGGTTGGCACCCTCAGATCTGAAGAACGCATATTAGTATATCCCTGTTCACCCATCTTTCCAGAAGTTCTTTGCCTTCCGAGTGTGATACCTTTTGGGATCCACATTTCATCTTAAGGATTTAAGGACAAAATCGACACTTAAATGGCACAAAAGGTCTTAATATTGACCAATAAATGGGTGAAAGTCTTAAAATGTGAAAACCAATGGGGCTAAACATGAAGGAGAAGGGGGTTCAGAAATATATACTTCCCCTTAAATGGTCTACTGGTAGAGTCGTCCAGGTACCGCTATGAGCCTATAAATGGACGGGACATTAGGCCTACAGTATGATGTACAGTATAGCTAAAACGAATACTGATGTAGAATAGAACATTGATTAATGGAGGGTATATCTTTATAAGAGATGTTATCCTCTGATATAATATAGGGTATAATCCTGTGTAGCGGGAGGACCTGTACCTATATCTCAATAATTTGATAATGTTACAATATTTGTTTTATTTACATTCATAAATAGTCCACTAATATACTAGGTTAGGTTAGATTTGATTGTTTTTAGGTTAGGTTAAAGATATTGTTCAATGTATCTTAGTAAATAGGCATCTGAAAAACAGTTCCACCCGCTACACAGGATCTTACCTAATATTGTAAGTTGACAACAAACGTATGAGCGATTAGTTCAACTTTATTATCTTACCCTGAAGTATCCCTTGTCGGCCAGTGAGCATTTATAATTGATCCATGCATGGTTGTCGTTGGTGAGGCCGAGGTTCTACTGTGTGTTATGGTGAACAAGATGTGGGATGGATGAAAGAATAGTTTTACCGATGATAAAGAAAATGAGACCGAGATAAACACTTTGACACTTTTGACAATTAATAAAACAGATCATTACTATTGTTATTATAATTCTTCTTATCTATATTATTATTCTTCTTCTTCTTCTTCTTCTTATTATTATTATTATTATTATTATTATTATTATTATTTGTGTGAATTTGTATTTTGTTTTTGTGTGTTCATTGTTTTCTGTTATGTTGTCCCTATTCTGGCTCTGTCTTGAGTCAGCCACCCCCAGAAAAGAAAAGAAAACAAAAGTGGAGATTGGGCCTGAGTATATGGATGGATGGATGGATTATTTGTATTATTATTATCATCATTATTATTATCTTACCCTGAAGTATCCCTTGTCGGCCAGCGAGCATTTATAATTGATCCATGCAGGGTTGTCGTTGGTTAGGTCCAGGTTGTGTTGGGTGTCTGAGGGGTCGGTGGAGGTGGGGGTCACTCCTCCAGCGCTACACACCAGCAGCTCCAATCCACAGGCCTGACAGAACAATTAAAATATATGTAAAGATGCATAATATTCTAACAAAAATAAGTGGGGAGCCAAAAAGAAAATGGGGCACAATGAGGAATCTACACCTAAAATGAGCTTGACAAAACAACAAATATTTATATATTATTATGTTTTTTACACCAACCAACTTCACATCTAAACTCAATTAATGAAATCAACAAATACAAGTGGCACTCCGAGGACTCGAACCCAGGATACTCACATCGAAATTCCGCGAACTATGCATTACGCTATCAAGTATATAAAGATGTATTATGCGATCAAAAGAAATTGGAGAGCAGTAGAAAAAAATAGGGCACAATGAAAAGGCATACGGAGAAATATAAACGTATAGAGAGCAATTGAAGTGCATAGGGAGAAATTAACCCTTTCATGCACGTGTGGATGCGATCGCGTCCTACAGGGATACTTTAAACCTTTGTGACCATCAGGGGTGTTTAGAAATCTTTAGTTTAATTACTTCAACCTCTGCAGTTATCTTTGAGTGAGTTGTGGGCAGAAAACTAATTATGGAGAGGTAATTATGTGATTAAGAGAATTCTATTTCTAATACTAACCGGCAACCCCTGAAAGGGTTAAAAAGGAGTGAAATATAGACTAAAGCCGGAGTCACACGAGCCGTTTTTCGAGCAATTTTTACGGGCAATTATGGTTTGGCAGCTTCAAATATTACACTCTATCAGAATTCAGCCGCCTAACATACTTTACCTTCAGTCTAGTTACCGATACCAGTGCAAAAAAGTCCCTACGGTAATCACTTACCAGCTTCATGCCGATGGTGTGAGCCTTATACTTCTGGTGAGTGGGGCTCGGGAGACACCAGCCAGTGCGGACATCGGGGAGGTAGCGTGAGGACATAAGGCGAGCGTATCCGGCCTTGCTCATACGCACGGCGGTCATGATGCGGGTCTCGGGTGGGAAGTGTCTCATCACTCTCAGGGCCTGGGGGGGGAAAATAAAAAGGTTGTTACATAAAGTTCTAGGGACTCCATATATTTCTTCCTTCCCTGTGGATATTCTGCATAAAGTTGTAGATATACAGTCACACATTTATTGCTCTACTATATCCGGTTCATTATAGGTAGGCCAAATATCGTGAACTCTATCCTTTGTAACTCAAAAAGGGCTAGAGCGAATGCGCTGTAAATTTCTACATCTATTTCTCGGAAGATTCTTCCCAAACGGTAGATATATTAGCTGGATTACTTATTATGTCTTAGAGATATAGAGGTTAGTGGTAAAGATATCTACTCTACCTATAATCAACAGGGTATGATTACAAAAATAAGTTTGAGAACAGGTATGGTACTGCTTTGTGCGGTTCATATATTGTTGATTCACCACAAAAGTTCATGTTGCAGCAACAGTAATTAACCATAATTTACCATAGATGAGGAGGGCTGAAGGGTTTGCAATAGGACAGTTGACCATTTCAATTAGATCACGATAAATTATACTTTTACGTAGCTACATCTCGACGACTTAGTAGGATTTGGGAAAGATTTGTCAGAGTTAGAAGGTTATTTAAGATTGTTGTTAACCTTTTGATTCTTAAAAGGTCCTTCCTGCGCCTACGAAAGTCGTCTGCAGGTAGGTAAAAGAAAACAAGGTATCTTGCTGGTCTGGTAAATATGTTTGGAACTGTGTGCGAGAAACGGAACCTGAAGGCAAATGTGGGGAATAGTAAGGTTATGATCTTTGAAATAGGTGCAGTCACAGAGTGTGAGATGAGGTTGAACGGTCAGGTTATGGAGAATGTCAGCTCACTAAAGTATTTGGGCAGTGTGATGAGTAAAGAAGGGAGTATGGACGATGAAGTGCGGGAGAGGGTACAAAAGGGGAAAAGTGATGTAGGCATGCTGAAAGCAGTGATAACGAATATGATGGTGAGCATGGAAGTAAAGAAGTTATTGCATGATCGTGTGGTAATCCCGACATTGACATACAGGAGTGAAGCATAGATGCTGTTGGAGATAGATAAATCAAGAGTGAGAGGGGTGAAAATGCGTTACTTGCGAAGTGCGTGTGGAGTTACATTGCGAGATAGACAGACGAATCAGGAAGTACAAGAGCGTTGTGGTGTGGATGTGGGTGTGCTAGAGTGTGTGTAAAAAGGAACACCTTGGGATGGTTCGGTCATGTAGAACATATGGGGAGTGAGAGAATGACTAAGAGAGTGTACGAGAGTGAGGTGGAAGGGCAGAGAGAAAGAGGCAGACCGAGAGTGAGGTGGAAAGATGGAGTTGAGAGGAATATGAGTGAAAATGCTGTTGGGGGGGAGGAGGGGTGCTAGAAGACAGAGGGACATGTAGGTGATTCATTCGTGGCCACCCATTCGGAGATCATGGAATCTGGCAATAGATATATGGATCTTTTTCACTGAATTGTCAGACTACAAAACCTATTGAGTTAGACTGTACACCGATGGCCTACTCTGTAAAATAATAAGGCCATTCAGAATGCACGAAAAGGGTATTTTAAGTGTTCATAATAATAAATGTGTTAGAGGAATATTTCCAGTAATAAACCTTTTTAATAGAAACATAGAAATGTCTTTACAAAAAAAAAAAAAAAAAAAAAAAAAAAAATCAAAGGTACAGTAGCCAGCTATATGTCTCTATAATTATACCCAACACAAATTTATTTGATATATATATAATATATACATATATATATATATATATATATATATATATATATATATATATATATATATATATATATATATATATATATATATATATATATATATATTATTTTCTTTTTATACATATATATATATTATATTTTTGTTAAACCAGCATGGAAAGATCCAGTCGAGCACCGAACCAAGAGTGACAGTGAAATGTTACGTGGTAATTCCGTAGAATAACAAGCTATTGATATTGAAGTTCACATAAGTGCGTATAGGAAGAATCTGTCAGAGTTAGAGGGGTAAGGGAGGAGTTTTCTGGACCCCCTTCTCACTCATGTTTAGCCCCTTTAGTTTTCTGGACCCCCTTCTGACTCATGTTTAGCCCCTTTAGTTTTCTGGACCCCCTTCTGACTCATGTTTAGCCCCTTTAGTTTTCTGGACCGCCTTCTCACTCATGTTTAGCCCCTTTAGTTTTCTGGACCCCCTTCTGACTCATGTTTAGCCCCTTTAGTTTTCTGGACCGCCTTCTCACTCATGTTTAGTCCCTTTAGTTTTCTGGACCCCCTTCTCACTCATGTTTAGTCCCTTTAGTTTTCTGGACCCCTTTCTGTGTGTGTGTTTGTGGTGTGTGTGTGTGTGTGTGTGTGTGTGTGTGTGTGTGTGTGTGTGTGTAAGTCGCCTGTTGAGTGTGGTTAATGAAGGACACTAGGGAAACTATAGCTGGGTTATAGTGTGTATGTGTGTGTGTGTGTGTGTGTGTGTGTGTGTGTGTGTGTGTGTGTGTGTGTGTGTGTGTGTGCCTATTGAGTGTGGTTACTGAAGGACACTAGGGAAACTATGAATTAGGTTATACTCTCTCTCTCACACACACACACACACACACATATACACATACACACACACACACATTCACAATCTCTCTCACACACACACATACACTATCACACACAATCTCACTCTCTCTCTCTCTTCATTGTAGTGTTGTAAAGCTTAATATAACCACTGGCCTTGCTTATTAACTTATACTTATACATTATAACTTATTGTTGGATAGTGTCACTTGTGCAGAAATACATTGTAAAAGCGGGGTATTACACTTTACAAATTTGGGCTGGTCTATCAGAGTGAGAGCTGAGCATTCTCTGCCATACCCATAACTTACTCTGACTGTTCCTTTTACTTATATATTTTCTAGATCTCAAGTGACGGCGTCTCTTCCGTGGATTGACCTCCCAATCTACCAAGATTGGATGCCAAAGCGTCACATTTTTCCTTTGCCCCTCAACTTTCTCTTCATAATTGCTGAGGGGCACAGGGCCCTGGGTGGGGCTTTGGTTTCCCGGGCGTTTCCGCACCCTCCTCAGCTCCCCGCCATGGAGTGGCTTCGGTCACCCAGGCTTTATTGTGGTCGGCAGGGAGGGTTCTGTGGGGGCGCTCGGTTATGGCCTTGGCCTTGCTCGGGGACTTGGGGCTGTTCGGCCAGGCAGCTTGGGGAATAACAACAACAAAAAATTTATAGGTGTCCATATTAGTTCACCCTTTTAATGATGACACTTTTCTCTCATCCTGTTCCTCCTAAATTGCAGGCTCGCTTTCGCTCGCTAGGAAAAATCGGCACCTAAATGTCATGAAAGGTCCTAAAATTGACGAAGAAATGGGGCAAGCGGTTTCAAAATAGCCAAACTAATGGGGCGAACGTCTTAAAACCTCAAAACTAATGGGGTTAAACATGAGGGAGAAGGGACAGAAAGGCAAAAAAAAAAAAAAAAAAAAACATTCCCCCTTCAGTTTATTCCCTTCAGCACCATGGATTCTGGCTAAAATTAGACGATGTTATGCAGTTTAAGAAGGACCTATGTTATTCAGAGGCTTTAATGAGATGGTTTTTACCCCTTTGAGTCCTAGAGGTAGATACTTAAGCTAAAGGAAATCCTCTTATGGAACACTCGGATGCCATAGTCTCCAGCCCACTCATAAATACTCCTGGATCTCACCTATTTCTATTCATGGAAGTATAACTCTGGAAACTAATTGATGAATATATTTGTTCTGTACATCAACTAAATAACTATATATACTTATTATCATACGGCAAATTCTGTCCAAATATTAACCCCTTCAGACTCATATGACGCAGAGGTTGCCAGATTAGCAATAAGAAATAGTTTTCTCACTCTTATAATTACCTCTCCATAATTAGTTTTCTGCCCACAGCTAACTCAAAGACAACTGCAGAGGTTGAAGTAACTAAACTAAAGGTTTCTAAAATACCCCTGATGGTAACAAAGGCTTTAAAGTATCCCCAATAGGCTCAACACAGCTAACTCAAAGACAACTGCAGAGGTTGAAGTAACTAAAATAAAGGTTTCTAAATACCCCTGATGGTAACAAAGACTTTAAAGTATCCCCAATAGGCTCAACACAGCTAACTCAAAGACAACTGCAGAGGTTGAAGTAACTAAACTAAAGGTTTCTAAATACCCCTGATGGTAACAAAGGCTTTAAAGTATCCCCAATAGGCTCAACACAGCTAACTCAAAGACAACTGCAGAGGTTGAAGTAACTAAACTAAAGGTTTCTAAATACCCCTGATGGTAACTAAGGCTTCAAAGTATCCCCAATAGGCTCAACACAGCTAACTCAAAGACAACTGCAGAGGTTGAAGTAACTAAACTAAAGGTTTCTAAATACCCCTGATGGTAACAAAGGCTTTAAAGTATCCCTAATTGGCTCAAAATCGCGTCATATGTCGGAGAGGGTTAATCCACCTAGTGATATTTGCATACAGAAAAACATAGGGGTCCACGAATTTTTATGAGTGGGCTGGAGACTATGGTATCCGAGCGTACCAAAGTATATGTTAGAATTGTGTTTATAATGACCCGAAAATATTATTGTTGGAAATTACTAGAGAGAAATCAATGTTGGGCCTAAGGAAGCAATGAGAGGAAGTTTGTTTTTAAGAGGGCCCACCTCGTGTTTTTTTCTCTCTCTCTACCTCTCTCACTCTGGGTTGTATACATTCAAAGTACAAAGGAGTACACAGGAAATCAAGCAACAACAGGTCTAGTGACCCTTCTAGGCTGCTTGTCCCCATTCAGCCTACTGTTTTAAGACATTTATCCCCATCCAGGTGTCGATTTTTTCCTGGCGAGCGGTAGTAACCCAGCATATTAAAAAAAAAAAAAAAAAAAAAAAAAAAAAAAAAAAAATACAGTAGGCTAAATTTGTACATTTTTCGATAGAAAAATGTTCCGGCGAAGCCGGATTTCTCCATACCATGCTGGCTCGCGAAATCGATACCTGGGTGGGGATAACCGTCTTAAAACAGTAGGTTGAATGGGGCCGAATGGATACAAGGCAGAGAAAGAGAGAAAAGGTGAGAACAAAAATCCGGTGACCCTCCTTTAAGTACTGCCCACCACCACCCCACAGGTGACCCCACTTTAAGTACTGCCCACCACCACCCCACAGGTGACCCCACTTTAAGTACTGCCCACCACCACCCCACAGGTGACCCCACTTTAAGTACTGCCCACCACCACCCCTCACGATCACCTGGCGGCAAGGCTTTAGAAAATATATAGGTAAGCATTGGTTTGGGAACAGAGTTGTAGAAGTGTGGAATAGATAGCCTAGTGCAGTGATTAGCTCAGGAACGGTAGACAATTTCATGTGCAAACTGGATAGTCATACGAATGATATGGGTTGGGTGTGAATGGGATCTGCCTCGTGTCATGGCCGGTCGCCCTTATGCAGACTTCCGGTTTCTTATGTTCTTAAATAAACACCAAAATAAATAATTACATTGATTAATAAGAAATAAATTGGTCAGAATCGTCTAAATATAGCTAGGAATGGATAAGAAAGAGAGCCGCCGGCACAGAGGGGGTTAAACTCAAAAGGGATCTGCCTCACTCCACCTAATTCTCTCCCCGTCCATTTATCAACATTACTCTCCATTAATACACCCGGGAAGTGCAAAAATAGGAAAGGGTTGGATATGGTTGAGGGATTACTACCTTGGCCTAGATGGAGAGAGAGAGAGAGAGAGAGAGAGAGAGAGAGAGAGAGAGAGAGAGAGAGAGAGAGAGAGAGAGAGAGAGAGAGAGAGAGAGACGTAGAGAGAGAGAGAGAGAGAGAGAGAGAGAGAGAGAGAGAGAGAGAGAGAGAGAGAGAGAGAGAGAGAGAGATAGAAAGAGAGAGAGATAGCTAGAAAGAAAGAGAGAGAGAGAGAGAGAGAGAGAGACGAAGAGCGGCACGATCATAATTAAACATCCATCATATTTAATTATTATATCTATCTATCTATCTATCTATCTATCTATTTATCTATCTATTAACAGACGCCATGATCCTCGAAGGGGTGACCACGAATGAATCGCCTCCACTCACCTCTGTCCCCTGTCAGCCATCGCCCCTCCTCCCATCCAACACCACTTTCACTCATATACCTCTCAATTCCATCCTTCCACCTCACTCTTGGTCTGCCTCTCCCTCTCTGTCCTTCCACCTCGCTCTCGTACACGCTCTTAGTCATTCTCTCGCTCCCCACACGTTCCACATGGTCGAATCATCTCAAGATGCTTCTGTTCACACTTTCCAGCACATCCACATCCACACCACAGCGCTCTCGTACTTCCCCATTCATCTGTCTATCTCTCCATGTAACTCCACACGCACTTCTCACAAAACTCATTTCCACCTCTCTCATTCTTGATTTCACATTTAAACGGTACAATAAACTACACAATTTCAAAATACAGAGGATGGTCATGATTGTTGGAGAAAAAAACTTGAGAGAGAGAGAGAGAGAGAGAGAGAGAGAGAGAGAGAGAGAGAGAGAGAGAGAGAGAGAGAGAGAGAGAGAGATAGAGAGAGAGAGAGAGAGAGAGAGAGAGAGAGAGAGAGAGAGAGAGAGAGAGAGAGAGAGAGAGAGAGAGAGAGAGAGAGAGAGAGAGAGAGAGAGAGAGAGAGAGAGAGAGAGAGAGAGAGAGAGAGAGAGAGAGAGAGAGAGAGAGAGAGAGAGAGACCATACATTCTACATACTGTACATCAAAAAACGTTCATATACACATTGATCGGACTGACCTACATGTACACCAGACGGGAACTGTGTGTGTGTGTGTGTGTGTGTGTGTGTGTGTGTGTGTGTGTGTGTGTGTGTGTGTGTGTGTGTGTGTGTGTGTGTGTGTGTGTGTGTGTGTGTGTGTGTGTGTGTGTGTGTGTGTGTGTGTGTGTGTGTGTGTGTGTGTACATCTCTTCCGTCACTGTCTGTTCAACTGTGTTATTACTGTACATCGTATTCAGCTCCACCCGTCTATCTGCCTGTCTGTCTGTCTGTCTGTCTGCCAGTGCTGGAGACACAGAGTGAGGGTCTGTCCAAACTGTCCAAGCCATCATATACGATTCCCTTCACTTTATCTTGGTAACGGATACGAGTTTTCTATTATATATATATATATATATATATATATTTTTTTTTTTTTTTTTTTTTTTTTTTACTTCCGGCATTGTCAGTTTCTATTGCATTAAGGGGAGATATCCACTTGAGGGATTTTTTTCTCGACTCCTTTCTCCCTCATGTTTAGCCCCATTGTTTTCCTAATGTTAAGACGTTCGCCCCATTATTTTTACGATTTTAAGAACTTTCAACCCATTTCTGTCAATTTTAAGACCTTTCGTGCCACTTAGGTGTTGATTTTATCCTGGCGAGCGATAGCGAGCCTGTAATTTAAGAGGAACCGGCTTTCAGACGGGACATTTTTCTACCGAAAAATTTACAAATTTATCTTGAAAGGGGCTCGAGGGGGTGTAATCTTAAGCTTGAAGGATATCTACGGACCAAACTAAAAACCTCCCCTTAACCCTATGCAATCTTATAACTAGGCTCCCTTAGGAACTGCTACATGGAGATGACCCAGTTCTTCTCGCAGATAATGTGCAGGATGACCCAGTTCTTCTCGCAGATAATGTGCAGGATGACCCAGTTCTTCTCGCAGATAATGTGCAGGATGACCCAGTTCTTCTCGCAGATAATGTGCAGGATGCCGAGGCCAAGTCCAGAAGATGGAGTGAGGGCATGACCAGTAAAGGATTAAGATTAATTACAAATATAACCAAGATTGTGCACAGTAGATGGGGGCGTGGAAGTGTGTAGACAGCCAGGGGTGCATATCCTTGTGAAAGTATGCAGAAATAGGGTAGCGTCTGTCGTTGCTGGGCACACGGTGGAAAGAAGTAATCGCCTTCAAGATGCTTCCTGCCATCGCCTTCAAGATGCTTCCTGCCATCGCCTTCAAGATGCTTCCTGCCTGGAGATGTTATAAACGGCAGCACCGTTGATTCCTTTAAACATCGCCTACACAAACACCTTGCCTTAAACCCGCGACTGACTGCATTTGTAAATGAACTTTTTTTCCCCAGATATATGTAAATTCAAATGTAAAACTTGAAAGCTGAACAAACCAAAACTGGGACCAAGACAATATAAAGTCAAATTAACTTATCAAAATCGCTGTGGAAACAACGCTTACTAAAATAAACTTATGAAATAAAGCCGGTTCCTCTTAAATTACAGGCTCGCTATCGCTCGCCAGGATAAAATCAACACCTAAGTGGCACGAAAGGTCTTAAAATTGACAGAAATGGGTTGAAAGTTCTTAAAATCGTCAAAATAATGGGGCGAACGTCTTAACATTAGGAAAACAATGGGGCTAAACATGAGGGAGAAAGGAGTCGAGAAAAAAAAAAAAAATCTATATTTTTTTTTAGAAACATCGAGGATCACGACATGCATAAATAAATACCTAAGATGTTACTCACTTTTCCTCAGATCACTTATAGCTGGGTTATGTTATTAACCCAAATTGACCCCTACTAACATCTCCTAACCCTGCCTGCCAGGGACACTAGTCGTAGGGCTGTACTTCCCTTTCCAATTGTCCCTTACCCACTCTAAACCCCTGTTGGGCCTTTGAACAGGAGTAATCTAGAGGACAAGCAACCTCGAGGGATCACTAGACCTGTTGTTGCCTGACTTCCTTTATATTTGTATGTACTGTATATTATGCAAAGGGGTGGGCAAGTTCACAGAACTGCTGCCAATTGTACCCATGAAAAGACCTTGAAAAGTTGTACGCTCCATGTATTAAAAGCGAATGACCTATTGCATGCTTCAGAATGACCTATTGCATGCTTCAGAATGACCTATTGCATGCTTCAGAATGACCTATTGCATGCTTCAGAATGACCTATTGCATGCTTCAGAATGACCTATTGCATGCTTCAGAATGACCTATTGCATGCTTCAGAATGACCTATTGCATGCTTCAGAATGACCTATTGCATGCTTCAGAATGACCTATTGCATGCTTCAGAATGACCTATTGCATGCTTCAGAATGACCTATTGCATGCTTCAGAATGACCTATTGCATGCTTCAGAATGACCTATTGCATGCTTCAGAATGACCTATTGCATGCTTCAGAAACATGGCCAGCAAAGTGGATGATATCAACAAAATTGAACGTAACGAGATGAGATTGGTGAGATGGATGTGTGGAGCCAAATTGCAAGATAGGATATCTAGTGAAGAGCTGAGGAAACGGTTAAGTATCAAAAGTATCAGTGATGAGATGCGTACAAGCAGGCTTGGATGGTTTGGGCATGTGGAGATGATGGATGAACTTAGTTGGGCGAAAATATGCAAGTCCATGAACATGGAGGGAGCTGCACCAATGGGTAGACCAAGAAAGACGTGGGATCAGACCGTATGGTCTGATCTTAAATTTTAAAAATCTGACAAGTGAGGAAGCTCTGAACAAGGCTGCCTGGAATGCCGCCATTAGGGCATGAGACTGGAACCGGACTTCGTGTGGAGTGTTCGGTCTTTAAATTTAAACAAATGTATGTATGTATGTATGTATGTATGCACAGTCGTCGAAATAAGTTCTTTACCACCCCGTCATATTCACAATGCAAATAATAATTGGATAGTCAAATTTCGAATAAACTTTCCTTTGCATATTTTTACAAACTGTTGGGTGAATTACTTGTTAATTATTATTTCTAAACTGTTCCCAGCAATATGTAATACTTGCATAATGAAAATCACAGGGTGGTAAAGGATTTATTTCGAAGACTGTACAATCGGGGGCATTAAGTGTTGTCATAGATTCCAGTGGTTTTCGCTCAACAAGTGTTATTGGTATCTTTATAGTTACTGGGAAAAGTGCTTATCCCTCAGAGTATTAGTCAGTGTCCGAAACTTTGTGAAATATCTGACAACACTTATTAACCTCGACTGTACCTAACATGCTGCTAGACCAGTGTTGAGGATACATGTTAATGGCAAAAGTGCTCGGTAGATACCATCTTAAATTTGGACTCCTGACTCAGTAATTCACTGTTGACATACATTCCGAAGAGTTGACACAAAAGATAAAAATACCATTTGAGGAGAGGCATTTTATTGACAACGTTATAAAAAAAAAATAAAAAATAAAAATAAAAATAAAATTGTGATATAAAGAAGCTATTTTCGAAATGTCAACCAAGTGCTCCTCCTCAAATGGTGTTATTATCCAACTTTTAATTATGATCCGCCGCTAAACTGAATCGCACTGACATATATTTCGAGGGGAACATAGTGTAGCTTAGTGGAAGAAAACAAATATATAACAACGTGCCGAAATAAGTGTTTATTGCAAGGACTCATATTGCAAGGACACATATTACAAGGACTCATATTGCAAGGACAGATATTGCAAGGACTCATATTGCAAGGACACATATTGCAAGGACTCATATTGCAAGGACACATATTGCAAGGACTCATATTGCAAGGACACATATTGCAAGGACACCTATTGCAAGGACACATATTGCAAGGACTCATATTGCAAGGACACATATTGCAAGGACACATATTGCAAGGACTCATATTGCAAGGACACATATTGCAAGGACTCATATTGCAAGGACTCATATTGCAAGGACACATATCGCAAGGACTCATATTGCAAGGACACCTATTGCAAGGACTCATATTGCAAGGACACATATTGCAAGGACTCATATTGCAAGGACTCATATTGCAAGGACTCATATTGCAAGGACTCATATTGCAAGGACTCATATTGCAAGGACTCATATTTTTCTATCTATTCTATTCTATATACTCAGGCCCAATCCCCACTTTTCCAATGTTTTTCTTTTCATTTTGTTTTTGGTTTGGTGAATATACTGTTGAATATACTGTTGAATACTGGTGAATACTGGTTGAATACTGGTGAATATACTGGTGAATACTGGTTGAATACTGGTGAATATACTGGTGGATACTGGTTAATACTGGTGAATACTGGTTGAATACTGGTGAATATACTGGTGAATATACTGGTGGATACTGGTTGAATACTGGTGAATATACCGTTGAATATACTGGTGAATACTGGTTAATATACCGTTGAATATACTGGTGGATACTGGTTGAATATACTGGTGAATACTGGTGAATATACTGGTGAATACTGGTTGAATACTGGTGAATATACCGTTGAATATACTGGTGAATACTGGTTGAATACTGGTGAATACTGGTTGAATATACTGGTGAATACTGGTGAATATACTGGTTGAATACTGGTGAATATACTGGTTGAATACTGGTGAATATACTGGTTGAATACTGGTGAATACTGGTGAATATACTGGTTGAATACTGGTGAATACTGGTTGAATACTGGTGAATACTGGTTGAATACTGGTGAATACTGTTAAATACTGGTGAATACTGGTGAATACTGGTGAATACTGGTGAATACTGGTGAATATACGTTGTGATGGCAGATATCTATCTCATTGAGGATTATGGCCAAATTTTAACAGTTTATTCTAGCAACCAATAGACGATTTTATTCAAGTTTAGAAGCTCCTTTAGGAATCAAAGGGGTAATAACTAACTCAACCATCCCCCTGACTCCCAAAATAAATTTATCGATAGATGAATTTCTCCTAAATTCAGGTTCGCTAGGATTAAGGGGAGGTATTTAGTTTGTTCCCTAGACCTCCATCAAGCTTAAAATTACACCCCCTTGAGTCCCTTTCAAGATAAATTTGTACATTTTTCGGTAGAAAAATGTCCCGGCCAAAGGCCGGTTCCTCTTAAATTACAGGCTCGCTATCGCTCGCCAGGATAAAACCGACACCTGAATTGCACGAAAGGTCTTAATATGGGCTGAAAATCGCTAAACTAATGGGGCAAACGTTTTATAATATCAAAAGCAATGGGGCTAAACATGAGGGAGAAAGAGGTCAAGCAAAAAATCCCTCAAGTGGAGATCTCCCCTTAAGGCTGAAGGCTTCCTGAGCCCAGATATCAAAAATTTTAATTATTATGTTCTTGTTCTATAATGCTCCTTTCAACATAGGAGAATAGCATAGGAAGGAACAAAAAAACATATCGCATCCATAACCCCCGGAGCCGGGGGTTCGACCTCGACCCCCGAAAAACTTAAAAATTTCTTTCAGCCATCCAAAAAAAAAAAAATTATGTCTGTAGTCTAAAGGGCTGCTGTAAGCAATATAAATGATCATATGAGGGCATAAATGCCCATATGACATCCCTAGGGCCCCCCCAAAGGGGCCCCAAAATCATGGATTTTGGTACAAACTTGTCTCATAAATTCTTAGAACCATGCCCGACAAAAATTTTGTTTAGTTTACCCATTACTCTCGATCTTCTATGTACGTGCTATGATAGAAAATGGAAGCTTAGGAGGACAAACTATTTTTTCTGGCCCAAAATAAATTTTCTGCGGTGAAAATTTTCAATTTTAGTTTGCCAGAGATGATATTTTGGCACTTACGAGATCCTCTACTTTTGTGTTTATGACTCAAATTCATTCCCCTTCCACACACTACATATAGGACTATATAGCAACTGGAAAATGAAAGAGATAATGGCATTATCTCACATATTTGTGAAGATTCGATATTGTTTAGGTTGAAATGTTGGCTAAAAAAAAATATATATATATATTATGTAGTTTTTCATCCCCTTCTACTATGCAATATGGTAACTTTGGTTCATTTTCTGGCAGGGGATGCAGGTAGAATACACCATGCAAAAGTTGGGGGAAATTTGAACATTTTTGAGTGAGAAGATGATTTTACAAATATTTCAACGCGCGCACATAGAGAGCTGAGTTTTTCAGCGAGTCTTAGTATTTCCATTTGTAATAAGATGGTATAAGTGAAGAAAAACACTATCTCTTACACAGGCTGACTTGGGGGTCAAGCCTTCAGCCTGCTCTTAAGACCCTCACCACCCGTCTATACGCATCCCTCTGACCCACTTCTGACCCCAGCTACGGGAGTTCAACCACACGATAATATTTACGGCCCGAACACATTAATTATCTATCTATCTATATCTACTGTATATATCTATCTACTTGTGTTTTATCCACTTAAATTTATCCCTCTATCTCTATCTACCCAAGCCTCCCTCAACGACCCTCATTACTCGTCCCTCTGACCTACATCTCACTCCAACTCCGGAATTGAAATGGACACAAAAATTACTGCTGGACCACAACATATAATTACCTGTCTGCCAGTCTAGCTAATCATCGATATATCTATCTATCAATCTATCTAACTATCTATATATTTATCTATCTATTAATCAACCAAAACATCCCTCTACGACCCTTACCAAGTCATCCCCCTGACCCACATCTGACCTCACCTCGGAAAATGAAATAGATAACAAAAAATACCTCTGGCACAATAAATATCTAGCTATCTATCTATCTATATATCTATTTATCTATCTATCTCTCCACCAAAACATCCCTCTACGACCCTTACCAAGTCATCCCCCTGACCCACATCTGACCTCACCACCGGAATTGAAATAGACAAAACAAATTACCGCTGGACCACAATAACTATCTAGCTAGCTATCTATTCATCTATCTATCTACCTATCTGTCTATCTATTCATCTATCTATCTATCTTGAAATACTGTAGACATACCTCTAGACCACAATAACTACCTAGATATCTATTCATCCATCTATCTATCTATCTATTTATCTATATAATAATCCACCAAATCGTCCCTCTACGGCCCTTACCAACTCGTCCCCCTGACCCACATCTGACCCCAGCTCCGGAATTAAGCCAGACCACCAAATTACCCCTCCGCCCCTCCACCCTCCTCATCACCAGTGTCACGAACCCTGCCCATATAGAACAATACGGGTCACCATTACACAGACACCCACGACCATACATAACGGGCTTGTGGCTGTTTTTTGTTGGTCTATTCATTCATTTATTTCTTAGTTTCCTCGCTAGACCTCCATCAAGCTAAAAAAAAAAAAAAAAACCTAGACCCCCTTTCAAGATAAATTTGTACATTTTTCGGTAGAAAAATGTCCCGGCCGAAGGCCGATTCCTTTTTAAATTACAGGCTCGCTATCGCTCGCCAGGGAAAAATCGACACCTAAATTGCATGAAAAGTCTTAAAATTGACAACGAAATGGGGTGAAAGGCGTTTAAATCGCCAAACTAAGGGGCTGAACGTCTTAAGATCTCAAAATTTATGGGGCTAGTCAGCAGAAGGGAGAAGGGGGTATCAGAAAAATCCTGCCCATAGAGAACAATACGGGTCACCATAACGCAGACACCCACGACACACTACGCTACATGTCTTACAAGGAATTTCATCCGTTTTCGATATAGATTCATCCACACCCAACACAACCTATGACTACGTTGAGTCCTGGACTGACTGTAGGTTAAATAAACCCAATATATATAAATATTATACCGTTTATTAAGGGGAGGTATTTAGTTTGTTCCCTAGACCTCCATCAAGCTTAAAATTACACCCCCTTGAGTCCCTTTCAAGATAAATTTCTACATTTTTCGGTAGACAAATTTCCCGGCCAAAGGCCGGTTCCTCTTAAATTACAGGCTCGCTATCGCTCGCCAGGATAAAATCGACACCTGAATTGCACGAAAGGTCTTAATATGGGGTGAAAGTTCTTAAAATCGCTAAACTAATGGGGCAAACGTTTTATAATATCAAAAGCAATGGGGCTAAACATGAGGGAGAAAGGGGTCAAGAAAAAAATCCCTCAAGTGGAGATCTCCCCTTAAAATAAACAATTGATACAATCCCAGTCACAATTGCAATCCCCTCATGGTCAAATTCCAAAGCAAGAGACCACATCGTTAACCAGACGAGGAACACACTCCAGAAGAGGATCTGCTCAAAATCCACTAGAAAATGTCAACAATATATTTAAAAAAAAACTAGACACTCACACATGACTAAAACGTATGTACGTCTAAGACATTTGTGGAAACATAAAGGATTATCCCCAACTCCAACACAGCAGTTATGTGTGAGTCCCTGGCTTCAGCACCACATTACCACCTCCAGGGATCAATATGAGACTACTGGCACCATAACACCAACTACAGGTCCCTATAGATCCCTCCATGTATGTGTGAGTCCCTGGCTTCAGCACCACATTACCACCTCCAGGGATCAATATGAGACTACTGGCACCATAACACCAACTACAGGTCCCTATAGATCCCTCCATGTATGTGTGAGTTCCTGGCTTCAGCACCACATTACCACCTCCAGGGATCAATATGAGACTACTGGCACCATAACACCAACTACAGGTCCCTATAGATCCCTCCATGTATGTGTGAGTCCCTGGCTTCAGCACCACATTACCACCTCCAGGGATCAATATGAGACTACTGGCACCATAACACCAACTACAGGTCCCTATAGATCCCTCCATGTATGTGTGAGTCCCTGGCTTCAGCACCACATTACCACCTCCAGGGATCAATATGAGACTACTGGCACCATAACACCAACTACAGGTCCCTATAGATCCCTCCATGTATGTGTGAGTCCCTGGCTTCAGCACCACATTACCACCTCCAGGGATCAATATGAGACTACTGGCACCATAACACCAACAACAGGTCCCTATAGATCCCTCCATGTATGTGTGAGTCCCTGGCTTCAGCACCACATTACCACCTCCAGGGATCAATATGAGACTACTGGCACCATAACACCAACAACAGGTCCCTATAGATCCCTCCATGTATGTGTGAGTCCCTGGCTTCAGCACCACATTACCACCTCCAGGAACCAATATGAGACTACTGGCACCATAACACCAACAACAGGTCCCTATATATCCCTCCATGTATGTGTGAGTCCCTGGCTTCAGCACCACATTACCACCTCCAGGGATCAATATGAGACTACTGGCACCATAACACTGCTCCCAACTACAGGTCCCTGTAAGTCCTTACTTAATATAGTCGAACATTACAAGTGTTCTATGCTAACTCGGCCTGGCCATACATTACATGTGTTCTATGCTAACTCGGCCTGGCCATACATTACAAGTGCTCTATGCTAACTCGGCCTGGCCATACATTACAAGTGCTCTATGCTAACTCGGCCTGGCCATACATTACAAGTGCTCTATGCTAACTCGGCCTGGCCATACATTACAAGTGCTCTATGCTAACTCGGCCTGGCCATACATTACAAGTGCTCTATGCTAACTCGGCCTGGCTATACATTACAAGTGTTCTATGCTAACTCGGCCTGGTCATACATTACAAGTGCTCTATGCTAACTCGGCCTGGTCATACATTATTATGTTTTTACACCAACCAACTTCACATCTAAACACAATTAATGAAATCAACAAATACATGTGGCACTCCGAGGACTCGAACCTAGGATACTCACATCGAAATTCCGCGCACTATGCATTACGCTATCAAGACAGTTTAACATGAATTACGCTAACAAAATCATAACCTTACTTTATTTTAACCCAACCTAATGTATTTTAACGTAGTCTAAAGTAACTTAACGTAACCCTAATGTAACCAGATTTTATAATGTGAGTGGATCTTCTGGGTGACCTAGATGTGTGTGTGTGTGAATTTGTGTTTTGTCTGTTTGTTGGTTGTTTTATGTTGCGTCTTGTGTTTTCCCTGTTCTTGCTCTGTCTTGAGGCGGCCACCCCCAAGAAAAAAGAAAATAATAATAATAATAATAAAATAGAATTACCCTCTCCGACATATGACGCGATTTTGAGCCTATTGGGGATACTTTAAAGCCTTTGTTACCATCAGGGGTATTTAGAAACCTTTAGTTTAGTTACTTCAACCTCTGCAGTTGTCTTTGAGTTAGCTGTGTTGAGCCTATTGGGGATACTTTAAAGCCTTTGTTACCATCAGGGGTATTTAGAAACCTTTAGTTTAGTTACTTCAACCTCTGCAGTTGTCTTTGAGTTAGCTGTGGGCAGAAAACTAATTATGGAGAGGTAATTATAAGAGTGAGAGAACTCTATTTCTTATTGCTAATCTGGCAACCTCTGCGTCATATGTGCGTGAAAGGGTTAAATAGAAAATACAAAATAAAAATAGGAAAAGTGGGGATCGGCCGAGCAGATAGATAGATAGATAGATAGACAGATAAATAGATAGATAGATAGATAGATAGATAGATAGATAGATAGATCAAAACTACTTGAGGATGGAACAACAGGATATGACACACAGCCACATACACGCACGGACACCGTGGCTTGACACTGGAACACAGGGTACGGAACGACGGAGGAAACGCACACACACACGCTCCGGAACACAACACATGACACATACACACACACACATTCACTCACACACATTAATTTTGAGACTTTCAGACGTTCGCCCCATTAGTTTAGCGTTTTTAAAACCTTTCACCTCGTTTCTTTATTCATGACATTAAGGTGTCGATTCTTCCTAGCGAGCGATAGCGAGCTTGTAATTTAGGAGGATCCAAAGGCCAGGACAATTTTCTACCACAAACATGTACACATTAACCCTTTCACGCTCATATGACGCAGAGGTTGCCAGATTAGCAATAAGAAATAGAGTTCTCTCACTCTTATAATTACCTCTCCAAAATTAGTTTTCTGCCCACAACTAACTCAAAGACAACTGCAGAGGTTGAAGTAACTAAACTAAAGGTTTCTAAATACCCCTGATGGTAACAAAGGCTTTAAAGTATCCCCCAATAGGCTCAACACAGCTAACTCAAAGACAACTGCAGAGGTTGAAGTAACTAAACTAAAGGTTTCTAAATACCCCTGATGGTAACAAAGGCTTTAAAGTATCCCCAATAGGCTCAACACAGCTAACTAAAAGACAACTGCAGAGGTTGAAGTAACTAAACTAAAGGTTTCTAAATACCCCTGATGGTAACAAAGGCTTTAAAGTATCCCCAATAGGCTCAATATCGCGTCATATGTCGGAGAGGGTTAATCTCGGAGGAGGAGGAGGAAGAGGAGGAGGAGGAGGAGGAGGAGGAGGAGGAGGAGAGGAAGGGGGGGGGGGGAAGGGGGGGGGGGGGGAGGGGGGGCTTGGGAGGTGTAGGGAGCAAAATATATAAATAAATATATTATAATAAGAACATAAATACAATACATCAATAAATCTCTCTCTCTCTCTCTCTCTCTCTCTCTATATATATATATACAAACTTTAGCCGGCAGTGATAGTGACGTCATATTCTGCCGGACCAATAATAATGAGACACAGGGCTCGTGTGATACCGGCTTTATATTGACAAGAACACCGGTGGACACCATTTTCATAGATACACAGAGACGCTCCGGAACGCCTCGCACGATACACAATTCTGGGTTACAAACACGATAACATACATACCAAGGGGGAACGATACAAAGCAATGGGGTCACTTGGAATAACACGGGGAAGGAGGAAACATTAAAGGAATGTATCTGAAGGCTATGACAACAGCGAGTACAATTATTACAACAGTGGTCTGATGTAAGATACGTGAGTCACCAAAGAACAAAGTAATTAATATAATCATCCCATTCAAACTAAAATAAATGGCAAAATACACACACACACACACACACACACACCCACACCCACACCCCCACCCCCACCCACACACAAAGGCAAAGTTAGATAATTGTAACTCAGGAAGCGGGACAATACGAGCCTAAAAAGCTCAACTCCTGTATACTACAAATAGGTAAATACAAATAGGTACACACACACACACACACACACACACACACACACACACACACACACACACACACACACACACACACACACACACACACACACCCACACACACATATATATATCTTTTTCCCGAGATATTACTAAAGCTCGATGAAAACGAGGCCATATATTGAAACAGAACAAACGTTTACATGATACGTCTGCGAAAACGTTACATGATACGTCTGCGAAAACGTTACATGATACGTCTGCGAAAACGTTACATGATACGTCTGCGAAAACGTTACATGATACGTCTGCGAAAAGAATCCTTAGAATATATTGACCCCCTCCCCCCCCACACACACAGACACGTACCTTGTTGTCGATGGCGTCCCTGGTGCAGAAGGCATGTACGGCCGGGCCCACCAGGGAAGGGTACTCTCTCAACAGGGCAGCCACGGCCACGGGTACGTAGGCGTGCGTTACGTGCTGCTCCCGGGCGATCTTGGCCGGGTAACTGGCCGAGGAAGGGAAGGGAAGGGTTGGTTGGTTGGTTATATATATAGCGGTCAGTTTAGTAAATAATAATAATAAATATCATAAATAATAAATCATATTGTGGTCGGCAGGGAGGGTTCTGTTGGGGTGCTCGGTTATGGCCTTGGCCTTGCTCGGGGCCTTGGGGCTGTTCGGCCAGGCAGCTTGGGGAACAACAACAACAACAGTATCTACAATAGTGCCCAGTTGAATCCAATTCTCCTTCATTAAGGGGAGGTTTTTAGTTGATTCCCTAGACTTCCATCAAGCTTAAAATTACTCCCCCTAGACCCCCTTCAAGATAAATTTGTACATTTTTCGGTAGAAAAATTTCCCGGCTGAAAGCCGGTTCCTCTTATATTACAGGCTCGTTATCGCTCGCCAGGATAAAATCGACACCTACATGGCACGAAAGGTCTTAAAATTGACAGAAATGGGTCGAAAGTTCTTAAAATAATGGGGCGAACGTCTTAAAATTAGAAAAGCAATGGGGCTAAACATGAGGGAGAAAGGAGTCAAGAAAAAAAATCTCTCAAGCGGATATCTCCCCTTAAGGTGGCATGTAGATACAGTATGTGTTACAAAGACCACTTACATCAGATTTCGTCCCATATTATTTTATGCTTTCGCCTACGAATTTGGACAGAGGTTTGTTTGTCTGTCTGTAAAGCCGCTGTCACACGAGCGCTTTTTCCGTCAATTTTCCCACGAGCAAGTTTGTTCTCGTATTATTTCGGGACTTTTTTTGGCACTGGTATCGGAAACTAGACTGAAGGTAGATTAGGTTAGGCGGCTGAATTCTGATCAAGTGTCATTTTTGTTAAGCTTCCAGACCATAATTGCCCGTAAAAATTGCTCGAAAAAAAGGCTCGTGTGACTCCAGCTTTAGCAAGATATCTCACAAAGTTATGAACCGATTTTCACGAAATTTGGTGGCAGATAGAGTATGCGATTCAATTAAGGTGGTCCGGCGATTTTCACAGAGTGATAGAGAGAGAGAGAAAAAGAGAGAGAGAGAGAGAGAGAGAGAGAGAGAGAGAGAGAGAGAGAGAGAGAGTGAGAGAGAGAGAGAGAGAGAGTGAGAGCAAGAAAGAGATAAGCTTAAGGGGAGACGGTTCGTTTTTCTGGACCCTCTTCTCCCTCGTGTTTAGCCCCATTAGTTTTCAGATTTTCAGACGTTCGGCCCATTAGTTTGGCATATCTCACACCTTTCACCCTATTTCTTAGTCAAATTTTAGACCTTTCGTGCCATTTAGGTGTCGATTTTTTCCTGGCGAGCGATAGCGAGCCTACTGTTTTGGAAGTAACCAGCCTTCGGCCGGAACATTTTCTACCGAAAAATGTACAAATTTATCTTAAAAGGGGGTCTAGGGGGTTTTTGTTTAAGATTGATGGAGGTCTAGCGAAGATTGATGGAGGTCTAGCGAAGATTGATGGAGGTCTAGCGAAGATTGATGGAGGTCTAGCGAAGAAACTAAAAACATATTTAAATATATAGACCCCAAGAATTAGCACTAGGCTATCCCCTTAAGGGGAGATCTCCACTTGAGGGATTGTTTTTCTTGACCCCTTTCTCCCTCATGTTTAGCCCCATTGCTTTTGATATTATAAAACGTTTGCCCCATTAGTTTAGCGGTTTTAAGAACTTACACCCCATATTAAGACCTTTCGTGCAATTCAGGTGTCGGTTTTATCCTGGCGAGCGATAGCGAGCCTGTAATTTAAGAGGAACCGGCCTTCGGCCGGGACATTTTTCTACCGAAAAATGTACAAATTTATCTTGAAAGGGACTCAAGGGGGTGTAATTTTAAGCTTGATGGAGGTCTAGGGAACAAACTAAATACCTCCCCTTAAAGAGATAAAACACATACAAATAATATATACCAATAAGACACAGAGGCAACCAACCTACCCGCTGATCCTGGCAGTGATGGCGTCCTGTATCCCCCCCCCCCCCCCCCCCCCCCCCCGGTGAGAGTGAAATGGAGATTGCGAAAGTACAAGTGAGAGAGAGTGAGTGCCTAAGAGAGTGAGAGCAAGAAAGAGGTAAGCTTACACCAAGATAATAGGGATAATTTATACATAAATAAAGACAATAGGCGCCAACCTCAAGACAATAAACCCGGTATCACACGGGAACTTTTATAGTCAACATTCGAAGAGCAACATTTCTCTGCCAACATTTCTCTGGCAACATTTCTGGAATATATTGCACTGGAATCGGAAACTAGACTGGTGATAGATGCACTTAGGTGACAGATATAGATTAAATGTTGACCTCATAAGCTGCCAGACCAGTGTTGAGTATAAATGAGTATAAAAAGCGCTCATGTGATACCGGCTTAAGGGGAGGTTTTTAGGTTGTTCCCTAGACCTCTATCAAGCTAAAAACTACACCCCCTAGACCCCCTTTCAAGATAAATTTGTACATTTTTCGGTAGAAAAATGTCCCGGCCGAAGGCCGATTGCTCTTAAATTACAGGCTCGCTATCGCTCGCCAGGAAAAAATCGACACCTAAATTGCACGAACGGTCTTAAAATTGACAGAAATTGGGCGAAAGTTCTTAAGATCGTCAAACTTATCTCCAAATCTTAAAAGCATTGGGGCTAAACATGAGGGCGAAAGGGGTCCAGGAAAAAATCCCTCCAGTGGAAATCTCCCCGTTTAAGAGATCAATATAAACCCAGAAACACAAAGGCAACCTACCCGCTGATCCTGGCATTGATGGCGTCTTGTATCTCCGGTGCGGCCCTGGTATGGTCGGGCAGGTTCCTGACCGTGCTGACGGCGTCCATGATGGTGGGGGTACCGGTCGGCAGGGAGGAGAGGGAGGCGGGGGATTGGGCACACGGGATCAGGTGCACTTGGCCACGGTACAGGTAAACCTGGGAGGATAAACAAACACAATTGATTAGACAAACAAACAATTGATTAGACAAACAAACAATTGATTAGACAAACAAACAATTGATTAGACAACAAACACAATTGATTAGACAAACAAACAATTGATTAGACAACAAACACAATTGATTAGACAACAAACACAATTGATTAGACAAACAAACAATTGATTAGACAAACAAACAATTGATTAGACAACAAACACAATTGATTAGACAAACAAACAATTGATTAGACAAACAAACAATTGATTAGACAAACAAACAATTGATTAGACAACAAACACAATTGATTAGACAACAAACACAATTGATTAGACAACCAGTATAACGAGAGGACTGCAAACGGGTGCTTAAGGGGAGATCTCCACTTGAGGGATTTTTTTTCTTGACTCCTTTCTCCCTCATGTTTAGCCTCATTGTTTTTCTAATTTTAAGACGTTTGCCCCATTATTTTGAAGATTTTAAGAACTTTCAACTCGTTTCTGTGAATTTCAAGACCTTTCGTGCCATTTAGGTGTCGATTTTACCCTGGCGAGCGATAGCGAGCCTGTAATTTAAGAGGAACCGGCCTTTGGCCGGGAAATTTTTCTACCGAAAAATGTACAAAGTTATCTTGAAAGGGACTCAAGGGGATGTAATTTTAAGCTTGATGGAGGTCTAGGGAACAAACTAAATACCTCCCCTTAACCCTTTCAAGCTCCAATACGCGTTTCTGTTCTGTTTCTGGCTACTATTAGACGATTTTATTCAGCTTAGTAACGGTATATGGAAGTCAAAGGGTTGATAGAGATAGTATTTACCCTTTTAATACCCACCGATCCTTCCTAAGCTGCATGAAATCGTCTAATGACAGCCAAAACAAACTGCTATAACGCGTCAGAGCTTGAAAGGGTTAATACGGCCGTCAGCATGACGCCGTATGACGTTATACAGCATATTAGGATGAAAAGAGTAATTAACGGGAGGTTTTTAGTTGATTCCCTAGACTTCCATCAAGCTTAAAATTACTCCCCCTTGGCCCCCTTTCAAGATAAAGTTGTACATTTTTCGGTAGAAAATGCCCCTTAAGTTACAGGCTCGCTATCGCTCGCCAGGAAAAAATCGACACCTAAATGGCACGAATGGTCTTAAATTTGACAGAAATGGGGCGAGGGTTCTTAAAATCGCCAAACTAATGGGGCAAGCGTCTTTAAATCTCACAAGCAATGGGGCTAAACATGAGAAAGAAAGGGGTCCAGAAAAAATCCTCCGGGTGGAAATCTCCCCTTAAAGTATCCATATTTATATACCTTATCAATGCATATTGCTAGAAATACACCCACACAATATCATTTTGTATAAGCCGAGACATGGGCTCTACATATATTTAGGATCCCAGGAGCCGTGGTGGTCACGCTCACGTGTGAATCTGCAAGACCCGGGATCGAATCCCTGCCACGGTGGACATTTAGTGGGTGTGGTAGTACGTCCTAGCATGTTTCACATGCTCGCACCCAGTCAGGGGACATCCTGACGACGTATACAGACTAAACACACATAAAAAAGCCACTCCAACAGCTTCCTCTCTCTCCAACACCCCTTCTCCCCTCTCTACACTCTTCAGAAAAATAGGAAGAGTAGAATGTAGATACGAGGTGCCGTTGTAAAGGCTTATCCCTCAATACTTCATCTGATCTGACCTATAAGGCTAAAAAGGCATATCACTATAAATATACCCAATGATAAGACATACCTTTTAATATAGCCTTGAATTGCTAGTGTGTGTACCCAGTCTCTGTATAGCTGTGACCTTTACCAGTGATAATATGTGGCTTCACCTTTAGCTGTCTGTGGGTGGCTTACTTCTACAGTCAAGGTCAATAGTTGAGCAACGCCTCTTCAGTACCGACCACAGGAGTCTTGCTACTATCAACCCCTCCATAAGAAACTACATTCGTAATTCAATTATACGCCTTATATTTCCATGTATAAGATCACGGAGAGGAACAGAACTTAAGGGGAGGTTTTTAGTTGATTCCCTAGACTTCCATCAAGCTTAAAATTACTCCCCCTAGACCCCCTTTCAAGATAAATTTGTACATTTTTCGGTAGAAAAATTTCCCGTCCGTAGGCCGGTTCCCTATCCCTAGGCTCGCTATCGCTCGCCAGGAAAAAATCGACACCTAAATGGCACGAATGTTATTAAAATTGACTTAAATGGGGCGAGGGTTCTTAAAATCGTCAAACTAATGGGGCGAACGTCTTAAAATCTCAAAAGCAACGGTGCTAAACATGAGGGAGAAAGGGGTCCAGAAAAAAATCCTCCAGGTGGATATCTCCCCTTAAGCCGGTATCACACGAGAGCTTTTATAGTCAACATTCGATGATCAACATTTTTCTGGCAACATTTCTGGAATATTTTGCACTGGTATCGGAAACTAGACTGATGATAGATGAATTTAGGTAACAGAAATCTATTAAATGTTGACGTCATAAGCTGCCAGACCAGTGTTGAGGGAAAAAGCGCTCGTGTGATACCGGCTTTTATGTGGGTAACCCGTACATGCGAAGGTTATCCCGCCAACCGCTAACCACTAACCTATTTCCGCAGCCTCTGCGGTACACAGTCGGTTCCATGTCATCTCAACCAGTAGACCATTTCAACCAGTGCCAAATTAACCCAGACCAACCAAACCAGTGCCAAAATATAGTACTAACCTAACCTAACCTAACATCTTAACCAGTAGACCATTTACACCAGTAGCTCTCAACCAGTGCCAAATTAACCCAGACCAACCAAACCAGTGCCAAATATATAGTACTAACCAAACCTAGCCTAACATCTCAACCAGTAGACCATTTCAACCAGTAGCTCTCAACCAGTGCCAAATTAACCCAGACCAACCAAACCAGTGCCAAAATATAGTACTAACCTAACCTAACCTAACATCTCAACCAGTAGACCATTTCTACCAGTAGCTCTCAACCAGTGCCAAATTAACCCAGACCAACCAAACCAGTGCCAAAATATAGTACTAACCTAACATCTCAACCAGTAGACCATTTCAACCAGTAGCTCTCAACCAGTGCCAAATTAACCCAGACCAACCAAACCAGTGCCAAAATATAGTACTAACCTAACCTAACCTAACATCTCAACCAGTAGACCATTTCTACCAGTAGCTCTCAACCAGTGCCAAATTAACCCAGACCAACCAAACCAGTGCCAAAATATAGTACTAACCTAACCTAACCTAACATCTCAACCAGTAGACCATTTCTACCAGTAGCTCTCAACCAGTGCCAAATTAACCCAGACCAACCAAACCAGTGCCAAAATATAGTACTAACCTAACCTAACCTAACCGTATTGGTTGATTTGCTACTGGTTGAGAGCTACTGGTTGAAATGGTCTACTGGTTGAGTTGACCGGTCAATTATTGAGGCGTTTTTTTTATGGACCCCTTTCTCCCTCATGTTTAGCCCCATTTGTGTTCACATTTTAATACATTGGTCCCATTAATTTGGCTATTTGAAGACCTTCCGCCCCATTTCTTTGTCAATTTTAAGACCATTCGTAACAGAAAGTTTCCCCTTAAAGGTTTATATCATGATTGGGTATATTGATAGTTATATACCTTTATAGCCTTGTACCATATATGATGGGGTTATTATCACCGATATACCCTTTAATGGGTAGATTATCATGGGATGATTTTGATAATGGCATTTTGTTGTCTCTCTCCCCATATATTCTCTCTCTCTCTCTCTCTATCTTTCACACACACACACACATATACACACTCTCTATTTATCTATCTGTCTCTCTGTCTGTCTCTCTCGCTCGCTCTCTCTCTCTCTCCCAACTTCCTCCCCGCGCATACCGTCCCGTAATTACTAAATCGATCCCGTAACAATAATACCCGCTCGTACGAAACACGTGGTGGCCCATACCAGGCTTTTCTTTTACGATCGGGTTGGGGCCGTCGAGAGATTCCTTTGTTTTTACGATTGGGTTGGGGGATTAAAGCGATTCCGTAGTATATGAGAGAGAGAGAGAGAGAGAGAGAGAGAGAGAGAGGGATAGAGAGAGAGAGAGAGAGAGAGAGAGAGAGAGAGAGAGAGAGAGAGAGAGAGAGAGAGAGAGGGATAAGAGAGAGAGAGGAGGGGGCGGAGAGAGTAGAGAGAGAGTACAGAGACAGAGTAAGAGAGAGAGAGAGAGAGAGAGAAGGAGAGAGAGAGAAATAAGAGAGATAGAGAAAACAGAGGACAAGTGTCCAACAGAGAGAGAGAGCAGAGAAAGAGAGCATAAGGGAGAGAATAAGAGAGAGTGCGAGAGAGAAGTTAGAGGAGAGATTAGGAGAGAGGGAGAGAGAGAGAGAGAGAGAGAGAGAGAGAGAGAGAGAGAGAGAGAGAGAGAGAGAGAGAGAGAGAGAGAGAGAGAGAGAGAGAGAGAGAGCGTGAGAGTATTGTGTTACCTGACAGCCACACTTGGGTCGGAATAATAACACTGACTGGACTGGCCGCCCCGCCCGCCCCCTGGTTGCCATGGTAACAGTGAAGCTCAGGATGTAAACAAAACAGAGACGCACATGTTGACTCACCTGATAGAAGGAGCGATTGTCCATTATAATTATAAGAGTTAGAACCGTTAACGGGAGATTTCCACTTGAGGGATTTTTTCTTGACCCCTTTCTCCCTCATGGTTAGCCCCATTGTTTTTTTTATATTTTAAGACGTTCGATCCATTAGTTTGGTGATTTTAAGAACTTTAGCCCCATTTCTGTCAATTTTAATACTTTTCTTGCCATGTAGGTGTCGATTTTTTTCCTGGCGAGCGACAGCGAGCCTGTAATTTAAGAGGAATCGGCCTTCGGCCGGGAAATTTTTCTACCGAAAAATGTACACATTTATCTTGAAAGGGGGTCTAGGGGCTGTAATGTTAAGCTTGATGGAAGTCTAGGGAACTAACTAATAACCTCCCCTTACACACACACACACACACACACACACACACACACACACACACACCCGGGCGGGGAAGAGACATTTGGGCAAGTCTCCTAACGGTGTAGCCTCTGTTCACCTAGCAGTATAAATAGGAACCTGGTATAAGTGGACGAAGTTGTGACGTCCCATCTGGGTTGGTGATCGGTTACAAGGTGAGATGGGTATCGTACTGGTCAACCTAAGCTACTGGTCAACCTAAGCCTTCGGGTGAGACTGGTACCGTAGTGAGAATGGTACCGTACAGATTAACCCTAAGCCTTCGTTTCCAGATGTCGCCAATTGGCTAAAATACAGACTACACACACATCCACAGCCATGCCAACGATACATAAACACTTAACATGCATTTCACGCAATACATTCCCAGTTAAGGAGGCGCGATAATAATGAGCTTAGCTCGCATTGCGTGGATTCCCCTTGACGAACAAGAAAGTGAATAACACACACACCCACCCACACACACACCCACACACACACACACGCACATTAATGCACACACACGCACACACACACGCACACACCCACCCACACCCACACAGCGGGGGTTATATTATGCCCCCCCCCCCTTATCCCTCATGTTTAGTCCCATTAGTTTGGAGATTTGAAGACGATTGCCTCATTAGTTTGGCCGTTTGAATACCTTTCGCCCCATTTCTTAAGTCAATCTTAAGACCTTGCAAGGCATTCAGTTGTCGATTGTTTCCTGGCGAGCAATAGCGAGCCTGCAATTCCTGCAATTTCCTGGCGAGCAATAGCGAGCCTGCAATTGTTTCCTGGCGAGCAATAGCGAGCCTGCAATTGTTTCCTGGCGAGCAATAGCGAGCCTGCAATTGTTTCCTGGCGAGCAATAGCGAGCCTGCAATTCAGTCAAATCCAGCCGAAAACCGAAAATAAAACGCACATTTATATTTCAAAGGGGGTGTCCACTTGAGGGTATTGTTATAAGCTCGATAAAGGTCTAGGGAGTCGAGAGAAACAAAATCAAACCTCCCCTTAACCCTTTCAGACTCGTATGACGCAGAGGTTGCCAGATTAGCAATAAGAAATAGAGTTCTCCCACTCTTATAATTACCTCTCCAAAATTAGTTTTCTGACCACAGCTAACTCAAAGACAACTGCAGAGGTTGAAGTAACTAAACTAAAGGTTTCTAAATACCCCTGATGGTAACAAAGGCTTTAAAGTATCCCCAATAGGCTCAACACAGCTAACTCAAAGACAACTGCAGAGGTTGAAGTAACTAAACTAAAGGTTTCTAAATACCCCTGATGGTAACAAAGGCTTTAAAGTATCCCCAATAGGCTCAACACAGCTAACTCAAAGACAACTGCAGAGGTTGAAGTAACTAAACTAAAGGTTTCTAAATACCCCTGATGGTAACAAAGGCTTTAAAGTATCCCCAATAGGCTCAACACAGCTAACTCAAAGACAACTGCAGAGGTTGAAGTAACTAAACTAAAGGTTTCTAAATACCCCTGATGGTAAAAACGGTTTTAAAGTATCCCTAATAGGCTCAAAATCGCGTTATATGTCGGAGAGGGTTAATCTACCTGCAGCCGATGTTATTCAGATAAGGAAGCTCTCCGTGACACAGGCTGCAAGGGTCAGTAGACAGCGTGGCGCCCCAGACACGATATAGAGGGGTATGCTTAAGGGGAGGTTTCCACTTGAGGGATTTTTTTTCTGGACCCCTTTCTCTCTCATGTTTAGCCCCATTGCTTTTTAGATTTTAAGACGCTCGCCCCCTTTAGTTTGGCGATTTTAAGAACTTTCGCCCCATTTCTGTAAATTTTAAGAACTTTCGTGCCATGTAGGTGTCGATTTTTTCCTGGCGAGCGAAAGCGAGCCTGAAATTTGAGAGGAACCGGCATTCGGCCGGGACAATTTTCTACCGAAAAATGTACAAATTGATCTTGAAAGGGGGTCTAGAGGGTGTAATTCTAAGCTTGATGGGGTTCTAGGGAAGAAACTCAATACCTCCCCTTAAACCATTCTTTCCCTACCACCCTAATTTCTTGGCCACACATTCCTTAGCTTTGTTCCTAAGAGCGGGGGTGGGGGGGGGGGTCTGTCTGGACGAGCGTATAGTGCGTAGTAGAGACGTATGTCATTTTATATACTATATAATTATACCCTGTTCAATATTAGTAGTGCAGCAATCGTGAACCCTAACCTCTGTAACTCAAAAAAGGGCTAGGGCAAATGGGCTGTAATTTCCACATCTGTTCCCTGGTTGACCCTTCCCAAACGGTAGAAATATTAGCTCGACTACTCGTAATAGAGGGCAACGCTGAAGAGTTTTTGGCACACTTACGTGGAATAGGGTTTAGGAAAGTAAAGTTCAAGGATACGGGCTAAAACAGCGTAGCCGCAGCGCTCATCTCCGATTGAAATCAGAAACTAGACTGAAGGTAGATTATGTTAGGGGCTGATTTCTGTTACGACCGAGATTTTGAAGCTGCCAGACTACAATTGCCCGTAAAAAATTGACGGAAAAAGTGAACGTGTGACACCGGCTTTATGGTTGTTTATTTTGGCTACCATTAGACGATGTTATGCAGCTTAGGAAGGATCTGTGCATATTAAAAAGGGTAAAGGCTATCTCAATCAACCCTCTGACTTCCACATATATATACCCCCTTCCTAATCTGAATAAAATCGTCTAATAATAACCAGAAAACAAAACAGAAACGCGTATTAACCCTAACTTGCGTATCCCCTTAACCCTAACTTACTTGAGAGGGTTAAAATTATGCCGAAAATCCTACATATTATACTGTATGTAAAAAGGACACATTTACAAAAAACATATATAGGAAAAGCGAATAGCATATATGATACTTGCACATTGAAACATTAAGGGGAGGGAGATTTCCACTTGAGGGATTTTTTTCTGGACTCCTTTCTCTCCCTCATGTTTAGTCCCATTGCTTTCGATATTTTAAGACGTTCGCCCGATTAGTTTCGCGATTTTAAGAACTTTCGCCCCATTTATGTCAATTTAAGACCTTTCGTGCCATTTAGGTGTCGATTTTACCCTGGCGAGCGATAGCGAGACTGTAATTTAAGAGGAACCGGCCTTCGGCCGGGAAATTTTT